>JAXCEF010000266.1:0-76807 GCA_037178605.1 Colletotrichum euphorbiae
ATATGCGGTGGGGTTGAATCTGTAGTTGAGATAGAATAGTGATTCTTTTATACTTTCTCCTACTGCACTATTATAGGCGAATTGGGCTATTGGTAGTAGCGATACCTAATTATCTTATTTATAATTGATGTAATAGTGTAGGTAGATCTCAAGGATTTGGTTGATTTGTTTAGTTTGTCTGTTGGTTTGTGGGTGAAAAGCGGTTGAGAGTTTATAATTAGATCTAAGCTGTGAGATTAGGGATCTCCAGAACTTTGAAGTGAATAGTTTGTCTCTATCTGACATGATTTCTATTGGCATGCTGTGTTGGCTAATGATGGTTTTTAGAAATATATAACTAAGGTCTTCTATAGTGCTTGATTCCATATATGGGATGAAGTAGGCGTATTTTATAAGTTAGTCTATAATAACTAAAATGCTATTATACTTAGTATTAGTTATTGGTTCTTTTGACTTTGGTAATTTAATGATAAAGTCTAGAGATATAGATTACTATACTGCTTCTGGTACTAGTAGTGGTTGAATTTTCCTATAGGGTTGATGTTAGCTGGGTTTGCTCTTGGCGTAAATTTCGTAGTCTTTGATAGTATTTGCTACTTCCTGTTATGTAGTAGTTTTGTTGTAGTGTTGCTGGATATGTTTCTATGTCTTAGTAACGCCTTAGTGTCCATATGCTGGGGCTGAGTGTATTTCCCTAATAGTTTTAGGGGTTATTCGTCCAGTCGAGCTGGTATTGACCTTCCTGGCTATTATTAAGAGTCTCATTACTGGCATAAGGTTTCTATTCTTATCTTATTTTAAGATAACTTGAGTTTCCTCTAGTACTGGGACGTTGTGGTCTAATTAGCGGCTGAGAGCGTTAGCTCTACTATTTTCATTTCCTTTCTTGTAATTGATCTCAAAGTTGAATTTAGATAGGAATTCTAACTATCTGATTTATTGTTTGTTAAGTGCTTTTGAGGTTGTGAAATGAGAAAGATTCTTATGGTTTATGTATACCTTAACTAGGTGTTTTATTCCTGATAGCTGTGGTCTCTATTCTTTGAATGCTTTGATAATTGCTATAAGTTCCTTATTGTGTATTTAGTAGTTGAGTTTAGGTCTGCTGAACTTTTTTGATATAAAGGCAACTAGTTGTAGTTAATTCTCGTTATTTTGTTATCTAAGTTATGCGCCTCTGGCGAAATCTGAGGCGTTGGTTTCTAATTTAAATAGTTTATTAGGATTAGGTATAGATAGGATAATATCTTCCTCTATGTGTTGCTTGATCTTTTTGAAGTTATTTTAGTGCTCTTTAGTCTATTGGAATATATTATCTTTCTGGGTTAAGTCCTGGAGTTATTAGCTTATTTTAGCATAGTTCCTGATGAATCTTTAGTAGAAGTTGATGAATCTAAGGAATAATTATATATCCTTAATATATATGGGTGTAGGCTAGTCATAGACCGCCTTGATTTTATCTTTGGATATCTGAATAATCCCTGGGGTAATAGTGAATCTAAGGAATTTGACTTCTTATTAGTAGAATTTGCTTTTTGCTAGCTTAACTAAGAGTTTTGCTTCTTATAGTCTTTGCAGTACTTTATATACGTGCTCCTTATGTTCTCCTAGCGTTTTAGAGAAGATAAGGATGTTATTGAGGTATATTACAATAAACTTATTGAGGTATTATTGGAGTATTTTGTTAATTATAGTCTGGAATGTTATAGGGGCGTTAGTAAGTCTGAAGGGTATTATAAGTGTCTTAAAGTGTCTGCGTTATGTTCTGAAAGCTGTTTTCTATTCTTCGCCTTCCTTAATGCGGATAAGGTTGTAAGCTCCCTTAAGGTCAAGGGCTGTAAACTAGTTCGCACTATACAGGAGGTTGCATAGCTTAGAGATAAGCAGTAATAGGTAATAGTTTTTAATGGTGATATCGTTAAGTTTCTAGTAGTTAATATATAGTCGTTTCTTCCCATTCTTCTTAGGTATAAAGAGTACTAGATACCCTACTGGGGATATTGAGGGTTAAATGAATCCCTTCTTGAGGTTCTCTTCTAGGTAAGCATTAAGTGCTTCTATTTCTTCTTGATTGAGTCTGTAGATTTTTTTGAATATTGGTTCTTTTCTGGGCTTTAGCTTGATCTTATAATTATAGCTGCTGTGTTCTAGTAATCTGGTATTGAGTTCTTTAGTAAATAGTTTATTATATTACTAGTATTCTGCTAGGATAGATAGTAATTAATCTTCTCTATTGATATCTGTTGCTGATAACGTCCTGGCGTTTATGTCCTTAATTTGTAGGTAGGTGAGAAATCTTCTTGCTTTAGTTATTTTGTGAGGTTTGTTTGAGGCGCCCTTTTTTGGCTGCTGCTTAGTGACTGAATCCTGGTCCTAATGGAGTTAGCCTGTTCTCTAATCTATCTATGGGTTACTATTATATAACTATAGTCTTCTGAGGATAATGTTATATTTGTCTCCTATCTCCATAATATTAAAGTTTAGTTGCTTATTCCAGCTATAGATCTGCAAAGGGAGTTGCGCGGTCTCTGTATTAATGCGTCCTCCGCCGTACTAGACTTGTTCTCCTTTAATGGTGTTGAGGTTATAGCAGTCTTTAACTGCTTTCTTATTCTAGGTTATCTATCGTCTATTTACTATTCTAGGCGAAATAAAGTTTCTTTAGGCTCCGCTATTAATTATTGCAGTAATCCATTCTCCGTTAAGTTGTATTTGGACTTGTATGTGCTTGTATTATTAAGTTTTTTATGCTATTGCGCTATATAGGAACCTTGTTGTTTTTGCTTGTTATTATTCTTTATTAGTAGGTAAGTCTAGTTTTTTGACTGTTAGCGCTGGAGTTATCTCCGCTATGCCTTGGTTTTTTCTTCTAAGTAGATTTAGTATTTGTTATTTATATATTAGTCCTATTTTATGTAGGGGTTATTAAGATATTTTATGGGGTAGTGATAATATGGTTTAAATAATGCTATATTATTATCGATTATTTGGGCTAAGTCCTATATAGGGAGTTGATTCTCTGGGTAGTATTACGTGATGGGTCTGGTGTCATATCTTTAAGGATAGAAGTTATACTCATACTTGTTAGCTTGGTGTTTATTATAGTGGTCCGTGAGGTACTAAGCCTAGAATATATAATAGTGTTAGTTGTGTATGGGGTTGAGATAGGTATGATCTCCTTTAACCTATATTGTGAATGAGAGGTTTTTTCTTTTGCATCTAGATATACTATAAAAGGCAATTTCCTGGTCGTTCTGGTGAGGGTTGATTTCCTTCTTATAGAGGTACCTTAAGTAGTTGGCTAGCCCTGATCTAGTTCCTTTAGATAAGGTGTTATTGATTTCAAATGAGGTTTGTTCGATCTATTTTTCTATTTCTAGGTCTAGCTGCTATTTATCAGTTATTATAGCTAATAGTTTATTCTATTTAGCTCTTCTAGCGTAAAGGAGCTCATCTCATTATTCTTAAGAGGGCTATATCTTATAGTTCTATATAGGTTCTCTTGCTGCTTAGTCCTTTGTTTTGTTATTGATCTGCTGGATTTGCTTAGGGTTATTCCTGGCATCCTGTTATCTCTTAATATAGGCTTATAGTGACCTAATTTGTTATTGCCATATAACTTCTTTAGGTTATATTCTTATTTATAGCTTATATACTTGAAGTCCTTATTATAGCCTAGTAATGCGGACTTTATTATTAATTTTAATATCCACGCCTGAGGGTGTGTACAATATTTCATTAAGTTGCTTGTTGGCTTTTCTCTCTATCTTTGAGTAGGTTCGGTATCCTACTACTAGGGTATATATAGGTGCTAGGGGGATACTGGTGGTATTATATCCTGACCTATGAGGGTTTTTTGGGTACCATCCTGCATGTTCCTTATGGTCTGCGTGGGTTCCACACTTGTTGTTATAGTAGGTGGTCTAATGAAGTTATTTGTGAGGTGTGGTTTTAATAGCGAGACTTACTTATTATTTCTCGGGTACTAGTTAAAAGCGTTCTTTTTTAGGGGATTAACATTTATAGGCTAGATATCCTATCTTGTTGTAGTTATAGTATTGCTTATCTTTCTTCTAGTTATTATTCTGCTTATTGTCTTTATAGGCTGCGCTGAGGTCTATAGGTCTACTATAGTGTCTATAGGTAGTGGTATACTGAGGGGCCCTGGGGTTATACCTGTAGTTAGAGGTTTGTTTAGCGCGGTGGTTATTACTAGGTTAGTATTAGTTGCCCTTTCTCCTATTGTCGTTCCATCCTACTTTATTATTCTAAGTGGACTGTCCTTTGTGTTTAAGGCGTCGTTTATAGAGGCGGTTATTAATTTTAACTATAGTATCCACGTATTAGTAGAGTTCTTTAGGATAGTTAAGTCATGCAAGCTTATCCTTAACTTCTTCCTTTAGGCCTTAGTAAAACTTAGCTATCAGGGCTTCTTCTCCCTAATCTAGCTTAGATGAAATCTATTGGAACTTAGTGGCGTACTTGCTGGCTAATCCCTTTTATATGAGATTAGTAAGTTTATATTTAGTAATTTGTTCTTTATTTAGGCTTCTAAAGGCTTCCTGAAGTTTCTTCTCAAACTTGCTATACTTCCCAAATACTTTCTGAGTTTCTTTATCTTACTGGTTATATAGTCTGCCTAGTTAGTCTCTTATTAATAGTTTAAACCAGGCAAGAGCATCTCCCCTGAGGAAGGATGCAGCTTAGTGAACTTTTGTGGTTTTATCTTGAAATGAGGCGGCGTAGTAATGAAGGTAGGCTCGGGTGCGGGTGAGAAATCCTTGAAGGGTTCCTGGCTCTCCTGAGTATAGAGCAGGTTCTAGGTATTTGGCCTTGGGTCTGTGTTGGGTAGCTAGCTGCGCGTTTTCCTATTGGAGCTAGAGGATTATGTTATATATCTATTAAAGGCTTATTGTTTCCTGGGTGTTTATAGGGGCTATCTGGGCCTGTTGGTTATTCGCGGGTCTTGGGGCTGTGGGTCATATGTTCCCAGCACCGTTGGCTTGCTGCGCGTTGTTATTAGGAGTTAATATAATTCCTGTTTTATACTGTTTAGTAGCGTTAAAGGTTAACTTACTAAATAGGAGCAATCAAAGTATTATAGTTAGCTATCTAATAATAGGGTTCTACTAATAGAAGCTGAGGGATAATACTAGGTTAATAGTGTGGTCTTACTATACTATGTTGCTGAATGAATCTTGGGGTTCTAGGAGTATAGTAATTAGTTGTAGTTCTCACAAGGGGGTCGCAGTATAAGATAAAGCTGAGAGTACCTATTGGGGTAATTACGAAGTTGATTGCTGAAGAGCTATGGAAGTCTGTTCTTGGGAGTCCCAAGTCCATACTTATATATAAGTCCCAAATAGTCCTTTCCACCCTCGTTACTGATCACCAACCGGGTACTAGTGATCGCTTAGTGACTGCGGGTGAGCGCTCAGTGGTCGCGGGTGAGCGCTCAGTGGTTCTTCCTGCACGCTCAGTCTTATCTTATCACCACGTGACTTATACCATAGTTCTTCCGTACCGTGAGCATCCTGATGTTCCCGTGATCCTGCAGTACAAATGTCCTGCCCTAGCCGTCTGATGCCTAGGTGGTTTGGTTGGCTGTTATCCTTGCATAACGGGTCGTAACACCCTACTTAGGAAGATTATTATAACAGAAAGGTCTATCAATAAGAAGAAGATTAGTAGCAGCATCCACAAGTCGTCTAATATATAGATTATAGCCCCAAAGCTGCAGCTTAGGGTAGACGACCTATATATAAGACGCTAATATTAGCCTGTGAACCCTCTTACCCCAACTTCTGAACGTGGTCTTATTCTATAATAGATGATAATACCTCCCCTACCCCTTCTCCTACTATAACTTCCCCTCAATAACCTAAAAGCCCTACCCCTCAATATCAATCCACTATCCTAGTCCCCCAGGACTTCGCAGATACTATCAACCCAGACACCTATAGTAATATTAGAGACTTCAACCCCAAGGATCAAGACCCTACTAAAATCGCTAGCTACGCCGCCTATTATACTAGCTAATACCTCAAATTAGGACTTCAAGGTCGCTAGTTATAGGCTAAGTATAGCGAAAACTTCTAAGATATCATTAAGATTTTCAAATACATAGACCCCATCACCACCAAAGCCCTCCAAAAGGTTCTCATCCTCAACAGAGTCTTTATCCCACCTAAGCATTGCTAGATTAAGAATAACCTCGCTACTATTATTAAAGAGACTAAATACTACCTATAGACTAACGAGGACTTTAACTCCATCAAATCGCTCTTTCCCGCCCTCATCATAAGATACAAGCATAATCAGGACTTCTATAACAACTTATCCTAGCCACTTAAGCTTATCTTTCCTACTATTAAACCCACTACTCCTACTATTACCCCTACTTATGCCCCTACTACTACCCCTGCCTAAGAGCCTTTAGTTAAGCTTATTATTTTACTCACATAACAGCCCCCTGCCTAATTACCCTCTTCTCAGCCTATTCAGCCTCAGCCTGTTCAGCATGGCTATCCGCTATTGTTTTTGCCTACTCAGAACTATAAAAATAATGCCTGAGATATTGATTTTAACCTCAAATTTAGTAAATCAACTAACTAGAACCCTCCTTCACGCAATTATCCCCACCAGCCCCTACCCCTATCTAATGATGCCCCCACCTCACGTTAGCTTAAGAGTCTCGCTAAGTTCTATAATAATAATAACCTCAAGTATAGTAGCAGCAAGTTAGACGTTTTAGAGTCCAAATTACTAGTTTTTAAGAACCATTACGCCAAAGCTAGTATTAATACATAATAGTATGCTGAAGCGTTTTCCCTTATATTAAAGGGTAATACTCAAGAGTACTACTTTCAGCATATTGCCCCTATCTTCCCCCAACCGCTCTACCATAAAATAGTTACCTAAATAAAGGAGTACTTCAAAACCAAAGAGTTTCGCATTACTAACGAGGACCTTTAGAATAATACTATATTACTTAACCTTATATATAAGAATCCTAATAAATCTGTTGCTAAAAACCTCGAAATCCTATTCAAGACCCTATCCACCATCAAACCAGCCCTTAGCAAGGAATACAACAATAGCAATAGGCCACTTTATTATAAGATCCGAAGTGCCTGCCAAGGAGTTTGAGAGTGCGAGCTTACGCTATATTAGCGCCCTTCAAACCTCTAAGATTTATACAATTCCCTTCATTCAGCCGTCAGTATAGCATCCCATATAAATCAGAGCCTTACCCAATTCACAACAGACGAAATACAAGAGGATACCCCACCTACTAAAACCGACGCCATATATACCAATCGACGCTTCCAAGGCAGTTGAGGCAACTTTCGCAAGAACAATAGCAGCAGATACCGCTAAAACCAGCCAAATCGACAGTTTCGCCCCAAGTCATTCAGTCGCTACCACTTTAGAGGAATGGGATTTAAGCCAAAATCGTGGCTATTTAGAGGATATGGATATAGCTAAAATAGCCATCTTTTCGATTCGATTTGAGGCTCAAAAATGGCCTCAAAACAAGTTATTCAATTCGTGTATTTAGATGGGCGTAATGGGCGAATCCTGGCATAAAAGAAAAACTACTGGTATTGGGATATTCGCCTATCCGGACCCAACCCAAGTGTCGGGCCCATAGCCCAGCGGGCAGGAACGATGCCAACAGTCACGTGACTGTAAGTCACGTGACCCATAGTCACATGACCCGCCTCGTCGGTCTACCATATCGTTCCTCCTTTCGCTGGCCACCCTTCTAGATACCTTCTTTCATCAGACATCATCACCATTTTGAATATTACGCGTATCCCCCTACCTTCTGGATCCAGTCTTTGTGAGACCAACAATTATAAAATATAAAGTATTTATTATTAAACTAAAGGCCCTGCCTTTTTATGAGTTATATAACTATAAGGCACTTCTTAAAATACTTACGAGGGTAATACGCTTAGCTTTAGTGCTTGAGGGTATAATATAGCGCTATTTAGATAACTCCTAGCTGATTAGTCCTCTAAATAATAATGTTTTATAGCCTTAAGTACTCTTATAAGTAATATTATTATTAGTAAAAGAGGTATAAGAGATATAATATAGTATGCTCTTATTATTTATATTAAACTTAATTACTAAGTATCTAGTTTTCTATAGATAAGTAAGATATAAATTAGAAGCTTTAAAATAATCTTCTAATAGGTTTATTAGAAACTCTATAAGCTAAGATAAGGTTCTTATATTATTAATTCAAGTAATAATAGTAGTATAATTAAATAAGCTAAGTATATATTAGTAATAGTTAGCCTCTTTAAGTAACACTTAATTAGAGTTTAGAATTAACTTATTTGATACTGTTAGTTAGATATATCTCCTTTTAATATTGAACTTTAAATATAAACCTGTTAAACTAGACCTAACTAAGTAAATAAGCTTTTGCTTATATAGTATAGTAAAATGTACCTTTACTTTAAAATATATCTCAATATAAGATATGTATAGCGAATAGAATGAGGCATAAAAGTAGATCTATAATTATAGTATTATAATTGCGGCCTATATACCATAACACATACTACGACACACCGCCTAGTTTCATCCTAAATAAGTAGGTCGGAACTACAATACTATTTAAACCTTCTAATTAGGTATATCTCGCTAAAATTTAGGTAGTTAAGCCGCCTCTAGTGGGAATCAAACCCTAGGTATTAGTTATAAGCCCGCAATATTAACTCAAACTATTTAAGCACATAGTTAGGGTAGCGTAGAGCTTAGCTCATAACTATAGCGAATAGAATAAGGCATAAAAGTGGATTTATACTTACAGCAATGCAATTGCAGCCTATATACTACAATATATACTACAATAATATTGATTTAAGAGAGTAAAAGGTATATATTGGTTTTATATGGGGTGGGTAATAGTACGCGCGCGTAGCCCTAATATATATTGTTCATATTAAAGCTATTCTGAAGTGCAAGTATATATATCTAAGAAATAAATAGCTATGTAGGCAGTATTGTTATGCTATATTAGGCCTGCAAATATAGTTATATGATGTACGCACGTATATATGATATTATATCTCATAGAGCGCCTATTCTGCTACTCTATAGGTTATAGGGTTATTTTAATACTGGCAGTCTTTTCTTTTGAGGCTAGGCGCACTATAACCTATATAAAACGATATAAAAACGAATTTATTTGTAGGTCCCAAAACGATATAAATTAAATCCTTTATAAGGCCTTCCTCTATATCTTTATTACTACCTGTTGGTTTCACACGGGTAGGTGATAGTACGCGCGCGTAGCTCTAATACGTGTTGTTTGTATTGAAGCTATTCCGTATTGCGAGTGTGTGTATAAGATATAAATAGCTACGTGGGCAGTGGTGTTATGCTATATTAGGCCTGCGAATACAGTCACGTGACGTACGCACATATATACGATATTATATCTCGCAGAGTGCCTATCCTGCCACTCCATAGGTTACAGGGTTATTGCGACACTAGCAGTCTTCTCTTTTGAGGCCAGGCGCGCCGTAACCTATACAAAACGATATAAATGAAGTTATTCGCAGATCCCAAACGATATAAATCAAATCCTTCGCAAGGCCTTCCTCTATACCTTTGTTACTACCCTTAATAGCTCTTATAGGCCTCTATTTATACCTCTATTGCTACCTTTAATAGCGTGGCTATCATCTTTTGTGGTGGGAGGGATATTGTTGCCCTTATGGCTCTTCTCTTATTTTATTACTTATCCCTCTATTTGAATTGTTGCTATATTGTTGTTAATAAATCGCTTGAGAGATAGATTTAGGCTTCCTTTAGTAAAAGTATTAGCTAGGTTATTATCTCTATTAATTTACCTTACCTTATATATCTCTCGTCGCTTATATAATTAATAAAGTGCTATTATATTAATTATGAGGCGCTTCTCCCTCGTAGTGCTAAGCTTTATAAGGTATTTATATAGTAAATATGAGTTAGTATAAATAATAGTAGGGATAGTAGGCTTCTTTAGGTATATAGTAATCTTTTATAGCGTGGTAGTAATAGCATAGGCTATATCTATGCTAGCTACTATACTATAGACCTCAGAGGCTAGAACACTTTATATAACCCTTTTGCAATTTATTAAACTAAAGTGGATAATATTGCTAGTTACTGCGAAGGTATTATCATTATTAGCTATAGCCTTATTAATAATAACTATAATAAATTTGATCTGTGAAGATAGGTTAGTATTATTAGCAAAAGACCTATCTATAAATATAAAGAGTTTCGCTATAGCTAGGTCAATAAGCATAAAGGTTAGGCCTTAATTGAGGTTCTCCTTCTGCTATTTAAGGCGACAATTAAGGGCCTTTTTATTCTCTATAGTGGGATCTTAATACTAGGCTGTAGCGGATAGGTTGAAATAGGCCTCAGGTTAGCAGATAGAGGCGATATACGCCCCTCTTGCCCTTTGCTAAATATATTATTATTTTTATTTATTTAGGGATGCCTTTAGGTTAATTAGCTCGATTTTAGATCCTTGCCCCTTTTAGTAAAGAGTAAGACTACTATCTTTACCTAAAGTAATAATACTACTATTAAATATTAGTGGGGACTTATAGTCAATTAGCTACCTCGCTTTAGTAGTGAAGTTAGCCTTTTTAAGCTCTATATCTTCTCATTAAGAGAACTTTAGTATAGATAGTCCAATAGTATCATTAGTTTACATACCAATAATACTAAAATAGCTAGTTTTGGCCGTTAAAGAGATTAATAAGCATAGGTTAAAAGATAATTAGTCCATCTTAAGATTCTTTCTATAGTAGTTACTATATATAGCCTACTAATAGGTGCTCGCCTCCGCAATACTATATAACAATTTAGTAATTCTTATAATGCGGTTTTTAGGGTATTTATTATAAATCTCCTTTAGTAGGTCTATAAAAATCAACCTATTAAGCTCTATTTATAATTAGATATATGCTTATATAATATCGCAGAGCTATAGTATATAGCTCTTTTTTATAAGCAATAGGGCGATAGTAAGAAGGAGTCGCTAGCTAGCCTGCTATATTATAGGTAACTAGGTAAGTATAGAGGCTTTTTCGTTATTATTATAGCTCTAAATAATAAGCCTTAACTTCTTATAGGGCTGATTAGTACTCTTGCCCTTTACCTCGTGAACTATATATAATTTAAAGATATAATATCAGCTATAGGTTATAGCGTTATATAGGATAATTTTAAATATATTACGCTTTCAAAGCGCAGTTATCTCTATAGTTAATGAGGCTAAAAAAGAGTCCCCAGGTATTTAAATAATCCTATCTTTATATAGTTATATAGCGAGGTTATAATCTATTTGCTCCTTCGCTATTAAAAACATCATAATATTACTAATTTCATTAGTAAGTACTTAGGTAGCAATAGCTATAAAAGCGTTAATTAGATACATTTAACTCGATTTTTTATTAGCTACTTATACACTTCTATATATTAGGCCTACCAGCAATATTTCTTGGACTTATTCTTTCTTGTGGGGGCGGCCTTAGCAGCGCGGGGTCAGGTCTGCAAATCTCTCCAGCAACAGCATATCGGGACCTCTATTATTATTTAGCCCCATCATCTATCTAGTATTTAGCCCCAGGGAAGGCGGTATAGCCTCATTAGCCCGGTGCTACAGGCGGACAGCTATTAATTAGAACGTCTGGGGCCCGCGGGGCAGGTCGAGAGTATAAGTCTCGCCATTAATAGCGAGAAGTTAGTATAGCCCTTACTAGCCCTTCTTTTTATAATAGACCTAAATAAGGGATTGTAGTAGTAGCTAAAGTATTAGCGCTATATTTAGGCTATTATAGGCAGCGAGGGCGGCTATAACTTAGCGGGAAGCCTAGTGCTTCTAGAGGTCCTCTATTGCCCTCTATATAGCAGCAGCCCGTTACTAGAGGTCTAGAGATAGGGGCGAATTATTATTAATTTAGGGGTAGGCGCTAAAAGTAAGTAGTATAGGCACTAGGCTATTAGGCCCTATAGTATTATTAATAGCCTTAATAGCTATTTGAAGGATAATCTCATAGTCCACATTAGGTAGGTCTTTATAGATAATTATATATACCCTCTATAGTATAGCGTAATATTGCTTAACCTTGCTAATAGAGTTGTAGGCCTCAACTAGCACTTTAGTAGCAGTTATTAAAAGCGCCCAAAAAGCACTTCACTACCCTAATAAAGCGAAGTTAGTACTAGCGTTAGTAATAGCAATATCTAGCAGCCTGAGGTAGATATAGATCTAGTATTATTTGAAGGTATTAAGTATTATAGTTATAGATAAATTCTTTAGGAATTTAGCTATGTTAAATATAGTTATAGTATTAATAATATAGAGTACTAGGCGCCTTTTAAGGTAGATAATATTAATAACTATAGTATAGTTAAAGTTGTAGTTATCTCTAATTATGAATTTGAATTAATTTAGCGCCCCTATATTAAGTTAGTAGCATTTATAAAACTTCGTGAGATATTTAAGTAGGCTTAACTCGACTTAGTAACTAGCTTCCTAAAGAACTTTGTGAAGTCAGTAGACTAATAGGTAGCTAAAATGTTAATAAGGTCTTCGTAACTTAGCCTCCATGAGGTTATTATAAGCTAAAACCTTCTCTACCTCTAATGATAGCTATAGGTAACCCTATTTATATATAATAAGCATAATAAGGTTACCCTATTATAAGCAGTTTTAAAGGTTATTAAAGTATATATCTAACTTATTTATATCTACTAAATAAAGTAAGAAGGGGGTATTTATAGATAACACATAGAATATTTTATCCCCAAATAGCATAGAGACAGTTGTTATTCCCATTAAGCTAATAGCCTCTCCTAGCCTAAACCTTACGCTTACCCCTTTTGCTATTATAGAGTTAATTATAACATTAGATATAATCCTCTTAAGTACCTCAAATTAGCTCTTGCTAGCTATTAAAAATCCTATTACTCCCATATTAGGGATAATACCTTAGAAGGTCTTTAAAGAGTATCTTCCTTTAAGTATAGATAGTTCAATAAATATAGGCTTAGCTAATTCTTTAAATAGATCTAAATATATATAGCGTAGTAGGCTAATTAATTAAGTAATAGGCTTAGGATAGTCTTCTTATCTATAATAGGAACTAAATTAGTGCTCTAGCTACTATTTGGGTCTGCGAATTAGGTGAAGAACGTGTTATGCTACTCCTCTTTAGAGTTGCTATTATTATGATAGTCGCTGCTCTTACTGAGCAATTAGGTATATCTCAATCTCCTTATCCTTATTATTATTTACTACTAAATTATTAGTTATTCCTTCTATAGCCCCCTTATAGTAGGTTAGGAACTACTAGTAGGCTATTTTTAACTTATTAAGGGCTTATAGGTTATTTCGCTATTATAAGTATGCCTCCTCCTTCTTCTTTTACGTGTAGTTACTTAAATAGCATCGAGGCTCTTTATAAACGTAATATTTTATATCTTATTGCTTTTATTTTAGGCTGTTTTTATCATTTCTCCATAGCTTAGGCCTTCTAAATCTATTATTTTAACTCTTGCTATTATATTTGCAGTTTATCTAATATTATTTAGCGTAGTATTAGCCCTATAGTAGTTAACTATTTACAAATATTATTATATTGCTAATAGAAACCTTAAGTTACTTATAGAGGCTTTTAAAGGTCTTTAATAGGTTTATAGTAGTCTATTCACACTTCTTAATCCCTTAGCAGCCTTAAAGGAGTTAATTATATAGTATCTAATTGCTTTAGTAAGCTTTACTAAGCGCTAGCTAAGTTAATATAAGGGTATTAATTAGAGTATCTAAGGCCTCTAATTTAGACTTTAAGGGGTAGTTCATTATAATTAAGATAAGGGTTATATTATTCTATATTATTAGATAAGCTTAAGTAAACTCTTTAGTCTCAAATTATCTCTTAAGCCTATTAACAATTTAGGCGCTGTTTAGGCGAAGCTATAAGTAGCAAAAGCTTTCATAGTAGTATTTTAGCGCCCTTTCCTTAAGTATTACTAGGAAGGCTGCTAGGGGTTAATTCTTCATAAAACCTATCCTTTTGTAAGTATCCTGAAAAATCCATAGTTGTAGCTTAAGAATATCTATACCTTCACTACTATACTTCATTTCATCTATATATATCTTGGCTAGGTCTGCGATTTAGCATATCAATAGGCGGATATTACTATTTTATTCTATTGCGTTAACTATAGTGGTTTAAGTAGGAGTAATAATATTAATGGGGCCTTTTGGCTCTTAGTGATCCCCTCGCAGCCCTTTTGCAGTAAGTTATCCTATAGATAGCGCTAGGCGATCCTCTTACAGTCTTTCTATAGCAAGCTAACTTATTAATAGGGCTAGGCTAGTAGCTATAGCTAATACTCTTATTAGTATTATAATATCATTATTCCAGAAGTTAGTAATATCTCTACTAAACTCTTCCCTATCCCAGTTCTTCACAAATATAGTACTCCTCTTAATCTACTTATTTACTTCCTTAGCGGTCCAAAAGTAGAAGTCTTCCTAGATCGTAACATCATATATACAGTCAGCAATACGTAATCCATCTTAAGCAATATAGATACTATAGTCTATGAGATACTAGCAGAGCTTCTTAATAGCTACTAGGGTCTCTTTTCAGAAAAGCTCAATAGGTAGGCCTGCAAAGTCCACTATAAACTCTATCTATAGGTTTTTACTAAAGAGTGTATTATATTAATATATCTTAATATAGTATATAATCTTTGTAGTTACTTGCCTTCTAGTAGTATTATTACTAAAACTAATATCTTAGCCCCAGTCTTCCTCATCTACTAGAGCTTTATACTTTTAATACTATTAGTAGCTCTATAATAAGTTTAAGTAGTTAACTTAGTAGTATTAATATTACTAAAGATTCTTTAGGGGTACTTATTTATAGTTATTTAAGTAGTAGTGGGGGTAGTACTAGTATTAAGAGTCCTAGAGTCACTATCATATATGAATAAGGCGTAACTAATAATTTAGAGGATCAATTAGGTGATCGCATACCATTCCTTCCAGTGATTTTATCTCTAGCTCTCCTCATCCTTAGCAATAGGTATTAATAGGAGGTAGTAATAATAACAATAGGTAGTCCTTATCTAAAGTAGAGGCTCGCGATGTACAAGTTAATATCATTTCATCGTTATTTAACATCTCCACTAGCTAGGTATTGCGTTATATATTAAACAATACGCTATTTAAGGCTATAGTTATAGTTATCTTATTTTACTCTAACTTATATCTCTGGGTTAAATCGATATACTCTTCTTTTCCTAATTTAAGGGTCTCAGGAGAGTTGATTATTACGTAAAAGTCAACTATTAATATATTAGCAAACCCCTTTTATAGTTATCTTCCTACTTAAGGGTCTCATAGTAGTAACATTAATAATAACAAGAGTTATATAACAGACATAAGGATCAAAAGCATCCTTTAAAGAGGTTAGTATATACATCTATCCGCTTATAGTATATCAATTAATCTAAGTAGCACAAAAGGGCTTTCTAGTAATAGTCTTCTAGTAGGTTTAGTATATCAAACCAATTATCAACCAAGATAGAGCTTTCATCTCTTCAAGTAGTAACCTTACTAATCTGCAGTTTTATAGCGTAGCTGGAGTAGTATAACAGTGAAGTTAACCACTAATTAGTATTAGTTTCACACGGGATAAGTAACAGTACGCGCGCGTAGCCCTAATACATATTATTCATATTAAAGCTATTATAAAGTGCGAGTATGTGTGTCTAAGATATAAACAGCTACGTGGGCAGTGGTATTATGCCATGTTAGGCCTGCAAATACGGTCACGTGACGTACGCACGTACATACAATATCATATCTCGCAGAGCGCCCATCCTGCCACTCTATAGGTTACGGGGTTATTACGACAGTTTAACTTATATTACTTTAGTATAAAAGTAATAAAAACCTTTTCTCTATATTTAATTGATACTACTAAAGAGATTAAGGAAACTACTCCTAATACTCCTAATATAAAGGATGTTCCTAATAATATTTCTAAGAATATTGAAAAAGATAGAAATACTTTAAATAATACTTATATATAGCATAACAAACTTAGCTTTATAAAGTATATAAGCATTAATATAACTTTATAAAAGTAATATTATAAAAAGAACTATACTCTAAAAAGATATATTTGCTTATAAAGCCTATATTTTAAGTTAATTTACTAAGAAAGTGAGTAAGATAATAAATAATAAGAAGAATTACTCTTATTAATATAAGGTTATTACTAATATACATAGTTCTATAACTTAGAAAGCTTATAGTAACTATAGATATTGTTACGGGCTACGCCCGGTTGGAACTATCTGGGCTTCTGCCCAGATTCACCGCTCTTAGGGCCCACCCAGTGGCTACCTACAAACCTAGCGTAACTGCGCTAAAGCGGAAAACCCTTCCTTTTCCCTCTTTAGCTTTAAATAAATAGTATTACGCTACCTCTTATTGCATAGACTTAGGTCTAGCCCTTTGTATATTTAAAGCTTACTACTATAATAATAAGAGATAGATTAAGCGCCGCTCCCCACTAGTTACTGAGATAGTTAATAACCTAATAGTTAATAGCTAAGGCGAGCCGTTATATACTAACTTAGTAATAGTAGTAAACTACCTCTAGTAGTAAATATAGGAGCTATAGAGGGGCAACTAGTAATTAGCTACGCCCCCCTAAATAACTACTACTAGTAGACTACTAGTAATATCTAGTATAGTATCTAGAAGCTATTACTCTTACTCCTAAAGTTCTTAGGTTAGCGGAGAGAATACGCCTCATAGGCGTAATAGATAAGATATATTCTCGCAATTAACTAGGTCTTTTACCCTATAAATATAGAGGCGTAGTATATTATTAATTTATATTTAGATATTAACCCCTAATTCGTAGTCTCTACTTTCTATAGAGCAGGTAGTAAGGGAGGAAAATATAACCCTAAGGATTTTATAGCTTACCTCAACTAAACCTAGAAGGATTATAACCTATAGCCTCAAGCAGTAGCCTAACTACAGACCCTCTAGCAGAGAGAGATAGAGTCCCTCTCAGCCTTCTTGCTGAGATTCAAGCGGACCTTAGTAGATATGGGGGGTAGCAACTAGCCTAGCCAGGTCTAGATATCCCTCCTAGAGGCTGCCCTTACTCCTAGGCTAAAAGACTAGTTAATTACTATTGACCTACCTTCTGATTATAGTGGGTAGCTCTTAAAAGTCTAGAATATCGCCTAGAAAGTTAAATACTAGAAGGCTCTAAGCTATCTCTAAGCTCCCTACTAGAAGCTAGTAGCTAAGGATGCTAATAGAGATACCTATATAACTGGGGCTATGCGCGTCTTAAGGGTAAAGGAGAAACATCGCCCCTAATAGGACTTAGAGTTATTCTTTAATAGCTACCTAGTGTATCCCTATTAGCAAAGGGATAAAGATACCTATACCTATTATACCTATGGGGTTAAGGGCTATATTGCGTAGCGCTGCCCTATGAGGGATAAGTGGCTACTAAAGGTTAACTCTACTAATAGAGAGGAAGAGGAGGACTACTAGGTGGAGATATACCCCTCTGAGGATAATAAAGAGTTGGGAAAAGACTAACTATAGAGCAAAATCAGGCCCTAGAGCCTACTAAGGAGGAGATATTAGGTTAGAAATAATATAAAATAGAGTAGCTAGTAGATAGCGGACCTACTATTATATAAGTTAGAGTTAATAAAGGATACCTAGCTTACGCTCTAGTTAATACTAATAGTAATATCTATATAATAATTAGCTAGTCCCTAGCCTAATGCCTCTACCTTCTATATATTAAGAAGAAGTAGTAACTTATGAGGGGGTATATCCTTAGTAGTTCCTTACTAGGTAATACCCTAGGCGTAGTAGCCTTTAGTTTAGAGATAAGCAGCTATATTTAGCGCGTATTTATATATATAGTAGAAGGCCTTAACCTAGAGATCCTATTGGGATAGCTATAAATAGAGCAGAATAAGGTTATATATAATCTATAGCTTACTATATACGCTATAGCTAGGGCTATATTAAGCTATACCTAAAGAAGTAGAAAGAATTAACTCTTATAATAGAGATAAGGGCTATAAGATTCCTAGATACTATGCTATTCTCTATAATGTATTAACGCCTAGTGAGGAGGTAGAGTAAGTACTAGGGAGGCGCTATAGAGGCATAAGTTTAGGTAGTAAGCCTAGTAGATATTAAGAAGGCTCTTAACTTAAAGGTAAAGGAGAACTAATAATATAGAGTACTAGCTTAGATCCTAGAGGAGTTCCCCAGCTTATTTAACCTAAATAAGGCCTACTTACTTCCCCCTAGCTAGCCTAGGGCAGACTACTAGATTAATCTTATTCCTACTATAAATAGCAGAGAACTACTACTCCCCTAGGGACCCCTTTATAGTATATTGCGGGAGGAACTACTACTACTTAAGAACACCCTATAGGACCTCCTAGATAAGGGGTTTATTTAAGTTAGTAGCTTACTAACTAGTGCCCTAGTGCTCTTTATAAGGAAGCTAAGTAGAGGTATTTACTTTTATATTAACTATAGGGCTCTAAATATAATTACTAAGAAGAACTAATTACCCCCTACTATTAATCTCTGAGACATTATACTATATTAATATAGCTAAATAGTATATAAAGTTAGATATAATAGCTGCTTTCTGTAAGGTGCAGATTATAGAGGGGCACTAGAAGAGAATAGCATTCTACACCTAATATAGCCTATTTAAATAGGTAGTATGCCCCTTTAGCCTTACTACTCCCCCACTAGCTTTTAATAATATATTAATAGCATACTATAACACTTTTTAGATAATTTTATTATAGCTTATATAAATAATATACTAATCTATTTAAATAGGATAAAGAAGAACTACGAGAAGAAGGTTTAGGAGGTCCTCTAGAGGCTAATAGTAGCTAGACTTAACTTTAATTCTATAAAGTACAAGTTCTTAGTTAAAAAGGTTAAGTATATAGAGTTTATTATAATAATAGGGAAGAACCTCTCTTATAATCCTAAGAAGCTCTAGGCGATTACTAAGTAGCTACCTCTTACCTTACCTAAAGGGGTCTAGAGCTTTCTAGGGTTTACTAATTACTATAATATATTTATACCTAGTTATAGGGAGATTATTAAGCTATTAATACAGCTTATTAAGAAAGATATAGTATTTTACTAGAGAAAGAACTAAGATAAGGTATTTAAGGAGCTTAAGTAGCTATTTAGTACCTAACTAGTTCTCTACTAGTTTAATCTAGAGGATAAGATAGTAGTAGACTAATTACTCTAGGTTTACTCTTAGAGAAGTGCTCTCTTAAGCTAACCTAGAGGGCACTAGGCGCCTAGTAATATTTTACTTAAGAAAGCTATTACTAATAGAGTATAAATACTTTATATATAATAAGGAGCTACTAGTAGTACTATCTTATCTCTATATATAGAGAGTAGAGCTATATAGCATCCCTACCTTTAAGGTACTAATAGACTACTAGGAGCTAGAATATTTTATAAAAAAGTAATACCTTATAGAACGTTAGAGTAAATAGGTAGAGGAGTTATTTTAATATAACTTCTAAATTAAGTACTACTCTAGTAGGGAGGTAGTAGCCCCTAATGCTCTCTCTTAATAGGAGCAGGATGCGCCCTAGAGGTGGAATAATAAGCAGAAGTAGAGAAGGGTCCTATAGCTAATACCTAACTATATATAACCCTAATGAGACCCTATAGCTAGCCCCCTAGTGAGGAGGAACTAGGTGCTAGCTAGCTACTTAGATATTCTAGATATTCTAGATATAGTAGTTTTTACTAGGGACCTAGAGCTAGAGGCACTATAGCGGGAGATAGTAAAAACTAATATTACCTATAGAGCAGCCTATAATATAGTTACTTAATAGCTGCGCAGCTTCTCACTAGATATTAGAGTAAAGGTTTAGCTTAGTAAATATAGTATTAATAACCTCAGGAGGCTAACTTTCTAGGGGAAGCTATAGGTACTTAGTGGAGAGAATAATAATAACCCCTTAGGAGTATTTTGCACTAAGATTATCTAGTGGAGCTATAACTTAAGTATAACTACCTATCCGGGTTATAATAGCACCCTTAAGATAATAAGCTAATAGTTCTACTAGCTAGGTTAGTCCTAAACCACATGAAGGTTCATATAGAACTATAATATATATAGAGAAAGATATATCTAGAAGTAAGTAAAAAAAGGGTTCTTTAAGCCCCTATTAGTATCTAGCTAGCTATACTCTAACCTCTCTATAGACTTTATTATAGACTTGCTACCTATAAAGGATACTAATAGCTACTATCTATAGGTAATAGCAGACTAGCTTAATAAGTCTATAGTACTTAAAGAGATAGAGATTATAGAGGTAGAGGCCTGCACTAAATACTTCCTAATCTACTACTTCCGCTTCTATAGGTTCCCGCATAGTATTATTAGCAACTAGGGAACTAACTAGGTAAGCTACTTCTAAGCTACGTTTTACCGCCTTATAGGAATAACCTAGCTACTAAATATAGCATACCACCTATAGACTAATAGTGGAATAGAGATATAGAACTAAGAAATCTAGGCTATCTTATAGGTATATATAATATAAGCTTAGGATAACTAGGGAAAATTACTTCTTACTACCTAACTAGCGCTTAGGAATAAGGTTAATAGTATAACTAAACTCTCCCTATTCTTCCTAAAGTATAGATATTATGCTAACCCTATATTAGTTATAGAAGAGGAACCTAATATACCTATTATAGAGCAAATAGTAGCTATTCTCCTAGTAAGCAAGCTTAGGGATATAATAAGTTTTATTTAAGCTAGTATAGTAGCAGCTTAGTAATAGAGTAAGGAAAATATAAATAAATAAAGATCTCCTATAGAGAGATACTAAGTAAGTAATAAGATCTAGTTATTAATAGTAAACTATAAGAGCCCCAGGCCTAATAAGAAACTCTTATAGTTATACTATAGGTATATAGTTATAAGCATATTAAGCTCCTATATAGTAGAACTAGATATCCCTAGAAATATCTACCTGAGGTTCCATATTAACCTCCTCTAGAGGGCACTAGAGGACCCCCTACCTACCTAATTAAGAGTAGATTTATAGCTACTACTAATCGTTACAGATAACAGCAAATTTAAATAGCGCGTAGAGGAGATCTATATAGCATAATAGAAGGCAGTAGGGAGAGGGTAGCAGCATGAGGCATTAGTTAAGTAGGAGGGGTATACGGAGCCCACCTAGGAGCTAGCGGAGGCCGTTATAGAAACTGAGGTAGCAGGTAGGTTTAAAAGAAGGTATAAACTAGTTATAGCTAATAATAGCGACCTAGCTTACGCCCAGAGGGCCCCTAGCTAGGGGAGGGAATAATATTATAGGCTACGCCTAGTTAGAACTATCTAGGCTTCTACTTAGATTCACCGCTCTTAGGGCCTACCTAGTAGCTACCCACAAACCTAGCGTAACCGCGCTAAAGCGGAAAACCCTTCCTTTTCCCTCTTCAGCTTCAAATAAACAGTATTACGCTACCTCTTGTTGCATAGACTTGGGTCCAGCTCTTCGCAGATATCTTATTATAGTTTAGAAAGCTAATAAAACCTAAGAGTAAGCTGAAATTTTTTTTATTAAATATATGAATTAATATAAAACTATGATATTGATTTGTATATTCAATAATAATAGAGATGTTTATCTTGATACTAAAACTATGAATCTAGAATATCTTAAAGGTAGTATTAAATATAATACTATAATCGCTTATACTTATAAACCTATTAGGTTTATAGAATATATTATTACCTATATATATATAGACTTAATAACTTACTAATTATGTAGTTTATATACATAATTATAGTTTATTTATATTACTAGGTATTTCTTAAGCTAAACTCTAGTTAGAATTCCTTCTCTTTTAATATTTTATATAATATAATATTAATATAATATTAATATAAAACTTAGAGTAATAAGCAATATTTCGTAGAATAATTGACTTTATTCCTCTCTTTTTAATTACTATTATATTAATAATACCCTAGCTCTAAATAAGGGCTCTTTAAGGTCTTATCTAAATATAATTTTTTTATACTTTATAATATTTATAGAAATACGGTTTATCTTATACTACATAAATTATTAATCCTCTATGATAAGTTGGTATAAGTTTATAGAAAATATATAAGCCTAAGTATGAGAAATAAAGCTTGAGTAACCTCTTTATATTTAAGTAATTATAACTTAAGGTATTTTATATACTTCTTAAGAATAAGTTACTCTTAATAATTCTTTTATATTAAGCCTTTAGTACTCTAGAGCTTTAATTAGATTTAAATATTAATATTAAGTTGATTCATAACTTTTTATCTTATATACTATGTATTCTAAATCTTCCACTTTATCTCTCAATCTCTTTTTAAATTTCTTCTTCTTTTCTTTATTATGAATCTTAAGCTTTAATTACTTATATTAGTGGGAGTATTAATAAAGATGTTATTAAGAAAAGACCTCTCTTAATATTGTTTTGTTCCTTTTCATAGTACTTCTTTTGCTTCCTTTTCTGAACATCAATTTTAGAAATATATTAACTTACTCTCTTATACTATAAGTAATTTATTTAAAGTTAATTAAGATTTGTTTCCAGTTTTCTTTACATTACTATTATATAAGTATATATCTAAAACCTTAGTAATATATATATAAATCCTGTAATAAACTTATTAAATTATAAATAGGTAGTAAAGGTATTAAGAGAGTACTCTTATAATTTATAGATATTATCCCCTTATGTTTAGTATTAATTCTTAAGCTCTTTTATTTTTATAATTTCTTGGAGCTGTACTTGATTATATAACTATATAATATTAATAGAAAGCTTATATATTTCCTAAATATTAGTTATAGCTGTTTAATTTTATTCACATAAGTTAGAAGGTTATTATTGGGATATTCGCCCATCCGGACCCAACCCAAGTGTCGGGCCCGTAGCCCAGCAGACAGGAACGTCAATAAGGTAGTCACGTGACCTCAGTCACATGACCCACCTCGTTAGTCTACTATATCGTTCCTCTCCTTCGCTGGCCACCCTTCTAGATACCTTCTTTGATTATCCATCTGAGCACTTTGAATACTACGTTTTACCCCCCCTTTCCTCCCCCCTACCTTCTAGTACCAGTCTTTTGTGAAACCAACAGTTATGTTCAGCTTTGAATAATATTTTGATATAACTAGATTTAATTATAGCTTAAATCTTCTGTTATATATTATTGTTTTAATTCTCTTTAATATTATACTCATTATATTAAAATATATATAAAATAAAGAAGCTAGTAAATAGATCTATAGTTTAATTAATCTTTTTATATTTATCTATTTTCTTATAGAAGAATAAAAGTATAAGCTTCTTAATTACTAGCTTTTATATATAGTTCTCTCATAGACTTTACTTAATATTCTTCTTCTTAATAATCTTTTAAGTATATTAAAAAGAAAATAAAGGTTAATTTATTATTACTATAGAGCTTAATTCTTAGGTTAAATAAGAATAATTATAGATAGTATATTAGTTAAGTATTACAGTCAGCTATCCGACAGTAGGGTTCTACTAATAGAAGCTGAGGGATAACGCTAGGTTAATAGGATAGTCTTGCTGCACTATATTGCTAAATGAATCTTAGGGTTCAAGGAGTATAGTAATTAGTCGTAGTCCTCATAAGGGGGTTATAGTATAAGATAAAGCTGAGAGTACCTATTAGAGTAATTACGAAGTTAATTACTAAAGAGCTATAGAAGTCTATCCTTAGGGAGACCTAAGTCCATACTATATATAAGTCCCAAATAGCCCCTAGTCCTACTATTAGGTAATTACCTCTATATATTAGTAATTGCAATTAGTTAGCAAGGCTAACCAATTACTAAGCGCTTCCTCCTATACTCCACTAATCACTCCTTATCTTATTATTACGTGACTTATACTATAGTTCTTCTATTCCATAGGCATCCCTAGTGCTCCCGTAATCCTG
Organism: Colletotrichum euphorbiae; assembly: GCA_037178605.1. Taxonomy (NCBI): domain Eukaryota; kingdom Fungi; phylum Ascomycota; class Sordariomycetes; order Glomerellales; family Glomerellaceae; genus Colletotrichum; species Colletotrichum euphorbiae. The sequence continues at coordinate 24,126 of JAXCEF010000266.1, forward strand.
CAGTACAAATATCCTGTCCCAGCCGTCTGACGCCCAAGTGGGTTAGCCAACTGTTATCCTTGCATAACGGGTCGTAACATTAAGATTATTATAATAATAGCTTTAGTTTCAATAGATTTAATAGGAATACATAGTGGGAAACAATACTAAATAGAAATAAATTTATTAGTATTAATCTAGGGATTTATTTATAGATCACATAGGTCTATAAATACATTCTATTACTTTATAATAGCTTTAATAGTATTCAACTTATTTAGACTATTAATTATTAGAATAATAGAGTTAAACTTTAAATAGTTATATATAAACATTATTGCTAAATTTCCTTCTTCTTATATATAGAGATATATTCTCCTTATAGGTGGATATAAGGGGTATTCTGAGATAGGATCTATATTATAGATATTGGAACTTCCTACTTATCCGACACCAGTCGCTGTCGTGTTTCCACCTGAAGCTCTCACAGTAGAATACCGTGAAACTGCCTTGCGCGTCGAGTTGGAAAATGTTCCGACTATGAACTTGAGTGACTGGGGCGACGGATCTAACATTGAATTGTCGCCGCGGGCTCTGTTTCTACTAGGCTCCGGGATGGAGTTCAAACACGTATATCCCTTATTCATTCCCATTTGCAACGAATTCGTGGCTGATGCAATCTACAGGATGTACAACCAAAGCTGTATTCCGTTGCGAGTCGCGTTCTTGCCCAGGGTCGACCGATTGAACTTCGTAATCCTTGCAAAAGCCCATGTTCGTACTCAACCGTTCTCGAAGGTCCCAGGTTCATCTCCCGAAGAGTCTGATCCCGAAGAAGTCTCTCGTTAACTCGGTAGTGGAGATATCTTTCAAGCAGAAGACGAATCCAAGTATATTCAGGAGACGACGCAATACATACTAACCGCTTTAAGCTTACTTCGATACCAATGAGCAACAGAAAATGCACAAAGGGCGAGATCCCGAAGGCCATGGATTGTTCCATTACATTAGCAAGAAATAACTTCTCGGGGGCTAACTTTCAAAATGGTTCGCGTCAAATTGAAAGCAGGGTTATATCGGAAGAGATCGTGTGGACAGCTGCGAAACCGGTTGATATGAAAGGGGGTTATTGGGCCCAATTGCCAAGTTTCAATGCAAGCCAGAAAGCTGAGGTCACAGAAGGCTTCGGGATTTGGCAGACTTGGGCTATCCGTCAAGCTGCTGTCAACGCGTTGAACGGGACGGTGGTTTTCAGTGAGTGGCATCCCGAGAGAACTGTGCTGTATATGGTCTTCGAACGAAATGTCAAGGGACAACAGCGGCTCACAAGTTTTTCGTAGACTTATTCGGAGAAGTTCCGAACATGTGGCCGCATCCAGAATACGGTTCTAAAGGGGCGATTGCCAGTCCGTACATTGCCTTCAGGATAGATATTCTCCCCAAATTCACCTTTCGACCGAGACGCTACAGTCGTATCTCCAAGACTTGGTTTTATCGACGACGACGCTAAGCACGATGTTCTCGCCGCCGTTGTGGACCCAAAGCAGACCCACGGACGGTCTAGAGGGCACAAACGCCTACGCTTTTTACAGACCCCTGACAAATTTCAGCCCGTATCTGGCGTGTCTAGTAGTCACTATGGTAATATATTTTATGGGGTACCAAGCCTTGTATTAGAACGGGTCTTCGGCAGGAAACAGCTTCCTCCAGTTCGTGGCGATAACCAGCGCGAGCACTGTCTTGCATAAGCTGGGTAAGGAATGCAACGTCGGCGGCGCTGAGAACAAGACAAAGGAAATTCAAAACGTCAGGCTAAGATTCGGTATCAGGCGGGAGGACTACGGACCTGGTAAAACGGAATCGGGAGCCTCGGCTACATTTGGAACTTGTGAAGAAGTCAGTCCCTTCGCTCGGTGAAAATCAAGCAGGACGCGAGCGAAAGAGCCGACAGTCCGAGAGCCACACGGCTAACGACGTCACGCGCGAAGATAACCAAAGCAAGGAGGATCGACAAAATGCTTATCATCAGTTCGTAGCCAACGAGGTTGAGCACAGCGTTCAGATGCTACTTCTGTTTCATGCAATCAGGGAATTGTCACAGAGGTGTAGCCACGCGGCCTTGAAAGGTTCCACGCACATTGACTGTGTATTCACCTGGAGAATTATTGCGTATGGCTATAGAACATGCAAGACTGAACACAACTCTCGTTCTGCATCTGGGAGTTACTTTCACGATTTTGTCACAGGTCCAAAGTTAGAGCCGAGTCTGCGGTAGTTCAATCAACAGTTCAAGCCCAAACCAAAACCGCAAGCATCCTCGAGGTTCAATGCTGAGTTGGTCGTTCTACTCAATGATTTGGAATTTACTCGCCACGTTCTCAGTCTCAACTCCATCAATATACCTGTTTCGCTTCCCGCTTCAAAATTACGAGTTGACAGTTGAACCCGTTCTGACTAGAGAGCGTCGAACATGCAACGCTGCTCATGTTGTTAATGCTCCTTGATGTAAACCTGTCGGAAGATTTGACGAACGCGTTCGGCAACCCAAGACCTGCGCACCCGAACCTTCATCGGTAATGTAACGGGACCTCACGTTGACGGGAGCTTAACCTAACTTGAGAGTTTAATCATGGGCCTGAGAGATAACATGTGAGAGGTCTAGATTTGTTGGGACTGACAAGCTGTATCAATTTATTATCTCTCAGACAAGAAACGGCACCCCATCATGGTCCCATTTTCACGTTCAACTACATACACAGCAGTCTTCAATCACACGCAAATTGGCAATAGTCTGACGTAGTTCACGACAAGGCAACAACGGAGATTATGTCTTGCAGCGGCATAATCTCGCCGATTGCGTAAGTTTAGAATTGTTGCCTACAAACTATTTCCCGATCCCCACTTACTGTCTGCGGGAGTTGCATCAGAATTCATGCTATCTCTGACTTCAAGCATGTGAATGACTAACTTACATGTACAAGTGCCCTCTGTTGATTGAACTTCTATTTAGCACTGCTAAGGATAGGCTACTTCTATAAATATGCGATGGAGCTCCACGAAAAATGTTGTCGGGGATCAGTTATAAACAATTTCATTTGACGAGAGCAAGATTTGCCTTTCAGAAAATAACCACAATGGCCGTTGCAAGTCCCATTAGACCTACAGCCCCAAACGTGGGCCTTCGTTCTCAGAAGTCGAGTCATCGACTTAATCAAATTGAGAAAATTCGTGCCAATGGTATTGGGGATCTCGTTGACCTTCCTCAGCTGGTGGTCTGCGGAGACCAGTCTGCTGGGAAAAGTTCGGTCCTCGAGGGTATCACAGGCATTCCTTTTCCCCGTCAGGAGGGCCTCTGTACCCGTTTCCCAACAGAGATCATACTTCGACATTCCAGTGAACCGCTCAGGACTCGGGCTACTATTCGGCCGCACACGTCTCATTCTGCGGAGGTCTCCAAGGTGCTCCACAGCTACCAACGGGAAATGAAAGAGGACCTTTCCGATCTACCAGTTGCCATCGAGGAAGTTTCGAAGCTGATGGGGATCCGAGGATTTACCACCTCCTCTGATGACGCGGCGTTTGCCTCTGACGCTCTCCGCATCGAGGTTACAGGGCCGACAGGGCTACAACTCAGCGTTGTGGATCTCCCAGGCCTTATATCTGTCGCCAACGAAGAGCAGTCAGAAGCAGACGTCGAGGCTGTGCATGCCATGGTTAGGGGCTACCTCTCAAGCTCGCGAACTATCATTCTCGCTGTCGTGCAGGCCGGGAACGATGTTGCGAACCAAGGCATTATCAAGATTGCCAGAGAGTACGACTCTGACGGCCAACGGACTGTCGGGATCATCACCAAGCCGGATCTCATCAACGTCGGTACCGAGGCCAAGCTTGCCAACATCGCGAAGAACAAAGATTCCATCAAGCTCAAGCTTGGCTTCTTCCTCCTGAAGAATCCTAGCCCCGCGGAGATGAAGGCTGGAGGTGGTGCCACTGCTCGAGCAGAAAGGGAAATGAATTTCCTTTCCAGCGGTGCTTGGAAATCGCAGAACCTCGACATGAGCCGCGTCGGAGTGGCAAACTTGAAGAGCTACCTGCAGGATCTCTTGGATACTCACCTTGAGAAAGAGTTACCAAAGGTCAGGGATGAAATTCGCCGTGTCTTGGGAATCACGGAGAATGAATTAAAGGCCATGGGGCCTGAAAGACGCTCTCTGGGCGACATTCGCTCGTTCATGACAAGCCTCAGTATGAAATACTACCAGCTTGCTCAGGCAGCACTGGATGGAAACTACCACAGTACCGACGCAGACTTCTTTTCCAAAGACGGCGGCATCAGGCTTAGGGCACTTGTCCACCGGCTGAACGGTGACTTTTCCACCGAGATTCGTGAGAATGGACAAAAGAGACAGATGTACAAGAAGCCATCGGAGAAGTCTGAAGACACAACCCCGCAGAGTGAAAGTTCCCGATTGTTCGTCTCTAAAGAGGAAATGATTGATTGGATCCACGAGGTCAGTATCGAAGTGGTCGAAGAACGCTCGATGCGCATCGACTGACAGAACAGATGTACCTTCATACTCGAGGTCGGGAACTACCGGGCAACTACAATCACGTTCTACTCGCCGAGCTGTTTCATGAGCAGAGCAGCCCTTGGCGAGACATCGCTGAGTGTCACGTCGCCACCGTCATGGACCGAGTCTCGAAATGGGTCCATCTGGCTATCTCCAGGCTTTTCCATGAGGAGCGTCTGCGTGTAGACGTCGACGCCATCTGCCAGGAAAAGCTGGAATATCACCGAAACAAAGCATTCGATGAACTCAGTAAGATTCTGACTGACGAGAAACAGCATCCAATCACATATAATCATTACTACACGGATAACATCCAGAAAGCACGCGTGGACTCTCAGAAAGCCGCCGTAAAGAATGCCCTGACTTCAGCGATTCAAAATGAGTGGTCAGAGAGAATCACCAGCATTTCAGAGGCTTCTGAGATGGATAAGTTCATGGATTGCCTTCAGCCGAAGATGTGCGTCGATATGGACGAGCAGGCTTGTGAGGAGGCGCTTGCAGGTTTGGACGCCTACTACAAGGTTCGTTCCAGGATGTGCGCTTTCTCTGGGCCGTGTAGTTTCTAACGTTTTATTGCAGGTCGCCATGAAAACATTTGTCGACAATGTTTGCAGGCAGGTTGTTGAACGGCACATTTTGTCCCCTTTGCCGAAGATTTTCTGGCCGGCCACAATCTCCCAATTGTCGGACGATGACCTGGTCCGCATTGGCACTGAGCCCGAGAAGGAGATCGCCCGGCGACAGAAGCTCAGCATCGCCGCCCAGGGGCTGCGGAGCAGTCTTCTCGACTTGCAAAGCATTTCAGGTTAGCCTCAGCCGGTCTAATGTGGTTTTGAAAAGTGGTGCAGACCACGACACTCCTGGCTGATGGGAGCAGCAAGTTCTTCCCTCAGAAATCACCAACTTGATTTGAGGAGACTGTTTGCCTGTACGGTAGTCTTTGCTTTGATGCGCTGGTGGACTGAGTGTTCTGGGACGCAGGCGGGGTTCAGATTCGATGATGTTGCCAAATTCATAGATTGGTATGTTTTCCAGGTAGGCTAAGAATGATTATGGGCCGGGTACTTTTCTGGCCACTCTTCTCGCACGTGAAGCTATGATCGATTCGTATAATACGTGAGACATATACAACATTGAGCTTCGTGCAAATAGCTGACCAAGGACTTTAATTAAGAGCGACTCCATTGAAAGAAATCGACGAGACTCGTGTCCGCTTACATTGGTGCTCAGGTGTTCGTCAGCAAACCAGCTGCCGTGAATCGACCTGATTATCGACTCCGGCTTCATAGGAAAACACCCGAGACCTTACCATTGTTCTTGCATCGGAGATCGACCAAGCTGTATTGCTCTGGTAGTGATGGGAGACGACTGGTAATGTTGTTTCGCTGCTAGGGGGTTGAAAGGCCTCAAAAATGCATTACAGAACAATCATCGTTGTGGAAACCCGAGCTACCCCCGAGTACCGCTGCCCGCGTTGAAAGGTGACCATGAGCTGAGAGTGCTTGGCAGAATAATGCGGAGAATGGCCTTTCTCTGTCCGCTATCGGGGATCTGTTGGATACTCGTCCTACAAGTGACTGTATTTCTGGTAGAGGCAGTGGATTCTCACCGCTTCATAATATTCGTGGCCAGGCTCGTGTAGGGAGCAGTAAAAGTAATGGTGCGGGGCAATGTTCTGAGGCACTACAACTTTCGCGACGGATCTGCCTCACAGGTAGAGAGAGTCCTGGATCTAGCAACCTAACTACAAGTATCAGATCTTCTCGGGTGTAGACTGTTGAGGACAGCTGAACATGACTCCCCATCTCGCTTTCTCAACCTTGTTGCCCAGATATTCTATCTCCTGGTCAAGTCCTAGGCGCTGAAGGGAACGAACTCATTGTGTTCCCGTTGCCGACAATTTTCGGAGGTCGGCTACAAACATCGGTTCCTTGCTCGTAATTGCATTGTACGTAATAGGCAAACATGCTCCGAACGGGGTAAGGCGCATTCGGACCGCCACCGGAGAACAAACAGCCAGCATCTGCCATCAACGGCGCCCTGGAGCCAACAACAGGGCGCATTCCACAATCCACATGCATCTGGTGGAATGAGGTGTAAGGACGGATGCCCACGGTTACCAGCAGGCGCAAGCGGAAAACGTGCCAAGATAAAGATGCTGAGCGGATTTGGACGAAGAGTCCTCCAACCCCCCGGCCCTCGTCCTGCTAGCTCCCGCCCAGCCTCTCGGCAAAGCTCGGCGCGGCACGGCATCCGCCACGGCGACCCAATGGGCGGACATGCTCGAAGTCCCAGCGTCTCTCCAGGAGCCAAGCGTCGCGCTGATATGGGCGGGCATACTCCCTTGGTATTCTCGGTAAGGAGCATTGGGCGTTCTTGGATCACAATCCTTCTCCAACGAGAGACATGTCAGCGTCGGACAGCAGCGTTTGGTTGGCTGATGCTTCGCCACCCCAGCATTTCTTGTCAGCTGTCAATATCGAAAGACAGTAAAGAGATATACGAATGGAGGGCTGTCGCGTGTGTTACCGAACCAGGTTCCCCATAGGAACGGAATGAAGCTTTGGCGAGACTCGATAATTATTTCCCAGAACAATGCCATTTGGCAAAGTATCGCCGTCGAACAACTGGTGAGCATCTGGTGTTTTGTCGTCTGTCAAAGCTGCAAATGTTGCGACCTGGATTGAGGCTCTTCGCGCTCATGCCACATAATTCATGTGTCTGGACGAAGACGGCGATTTGGCCTGCCCAAAACTGTCTCTTGACCGACGTCCCTCACAGGCCCCGTCATCCCCGCCAAGTCGACAATCAAGCCAAGGCCAATACTCGGACGAGCAGCAATTGACCCGACCAGTCATTGTCCATTACATTATCTCTCAGTTCTTCGTTGCCTCTCGCCCCCCCTCTCTCGCCCCTGTAGAGAAGCGAGAATTATCCACGAGATAGTCATGCTTACTTCACATCAATTCTCCTACTATTGATGCCGCTCTGTCAACTGCCCGCGACTGCACCCACGGTCCAACCCAGCACCGCGCCACAGTCAACAAGAGTTGACTCTGTGACCCACGGCAGACATATTCACTGGTCTCAAGAATCTTCGCCCAGGTTCGCTGGTGTCCACGATCCGGAATCATGGATCAGCCAAGGCATTCTAGCTCGCCCGACCTACGGTCAAACGTGAACGTTGGGTGACGCGGGGGTGGAATGGATTTTCCTACACCTTCCTTTCGCGTCAATCGCTGTGCCCGCCCAGCTCTGATACCCTTCCTTGGCGGTACATCTGTCATCATGTTTCGGTGTATTGCCTTGCCCAGCTTGCCCTGTCTGCCTGCTCGTTCTTCAGGTAGCCCACGCGAGCTATCGGTCACACGCGCGAGCTCTGTCCATGGCGAGGTGCCACCCTCCTCCTAGGGCCGAAGATGTAACCAAATCTGGTTGTTTCTGCCGATTGCAGCCAACTTTGCCGATACATCCCAGCTTGCCACGCTGATAGACAAGACCTCCTCTTCCTTTTTACTTGGGATGAACTTGGCCCAGCGACTGAGCTACCTGTGTGTATATAGCCCCCTATACAGCGGCCAGTCGTGTCTCGATTAGCTGTCCAGCTCTTCCTTCTCTGCTCTGCTCCGGCCTTAGCGTGGCAGCGACTTTTCCACGGCTCGTCTCCCGAAGTCTTGCTTCATCCATCCATTAGACAATAATTTCACTGTTTCGCCTACATTTCGCTCCGGCTCCTGTACGGTAGATAGCACGTCGAGATGGAGAAGACTGCGATGGGCACCGACAATAAGCCGGTCCCGGAGAACTCCTCCATGGAACAGGTACAACCTCAAACGTCCGTCGCATCGGGCGAACCGTTGCACGAGAAGAAGCCGTGGTGGCATGCTGCCATCGAACCCGGTTCCGCGGTCCAGATCATCATCGCCGCCGCCGTGGCCGTCGGTATCGGCTTGGGCGTCAAGTCTGCCCACCCAGACATCCCCGACGCTGCGACGACCATCCTTATCATTCCCGGTAATCTCTGGCTGAGGTCTCTCAAGGCCGTTGGTAAGTCCACAAGACTTTCTGTTCATGATGCTTGACGACGCGTCTCTCGCCTTCAAGTTGTGGTCGTTTCTTTTGAACACCAGCAACTAACACCACTCTAGTCCTGCCACTCATTGTCACGGCCATGATTCTCGCCGTCCAGAAACTGAAGGAAATCAGCAACGGCGGCGCTAAGCTAGCCAAATGGACCATCGGATACTACGTGCTCACCACCGTCATCGCCATCGTTCACTCCATCATCATGACCTCTCAGGTTTGGGCACGTCTGATGACGGTAGCGTCCGCCGACTCCATCAGTGTCGGCGGGATGTCCGAGGAGGATCAGAAAACGTACGATGAACGTCAGGACCAGGACATTCCCGCCATTGTCACGGAGCTTTTCAACTCGCTCATCCCAGCCAACGTCGTCGATGCGCTTGCCTCCGACCACTTGCTCGCCGTTCTTGTAACCGCCGTGGTCGTCGGCTATCTTCTGGACGATCGCGGCGGGAAGTCGTCCATCGTGAAGGCCTGTCGCGAAATCGAGACTCTCATCATGGTCATCATTACGTTCCTCATCAAGCTTGCTCCTCTCGGCGTGTTCTTCCTGATCCTGCCCAACATGTTCAGGCTCGACATTAACGACATCGGCGTTAATCTGGGAATCTTGATGGGCGGCTCCATCAGTTCGATGTTCATCCACCTTTTCATCGTTCTTCCGGCCGTCTTCTTCGCTTTTACCCGTCAAAACCCGTACGCTCTTTGGTTGAAGTGCTCCCCGGCCTGGTTGACGGCTTGGGGCACTGCCTCCTCGGCCGCCACTCTCTCTGTCACTATGAAGTGCACTCGCAACGTCGGCAAAGTCCCGGTCGTGGTCAACAAGTTCACGGTCCCACTTGGGTGCCTCATCAACATGGACGGAACGGCCATTTACTTCCCCATCGTCGTCGTTTTCCTCGCCCAAACCCAGGGCCACGTGCTCAACGCCGCCGACTACATCATCATTCTGCTTCTCTCAACCCTGGCATCCATCGGCACGACACCGATTCCCAGCTCTTCTCTCGTCCTGACCGTCATGATCTCCTCCAGTGTCGGTATTCCCCCCAGTGGCATGTACGGCGTTGTTGTTGCCATCGATTGGTTCATCGACCGCTTCCGCACTGCGACGAATGTCAGCGGTGATGTTTACGCCGCTGTCATCATTAGCAAGATGACCGGCATCACCGACCCCGAGGAGACTCCGGATGAAGAGGTTGCTGAGATCAGACAAAATGACGAACGCGTCTAAGCCACTACCGAAAGACTTGTTAGCAGAAGTCGGCCGTGAACTATGTAGTATGAATACAAGTTGCGAAGTGATTCACGAAACTAGCTTCCATTTTCGACGTGACCTGAATTAGAGCGCGTTCTCTTCCTCCTTCGAGTTGGGGTCTCGGGTGTCTTATAGAGATGGAAGCCCGCATTCATCAACGATGACTCCGGTGTCGCACGGCGAGCTGTCGAGCAGGCCGCAGAATAGCCGCATTGGGATCTAAGCATCTTGGCGATTATGCCTTTCCCCATACTCTGTTATTCATGTTCGGCATATTGATTTGATTCCCATGCGTCAAGAAGCAGTGAGCACTTTCGGGATGGGATGGCCTTCAGCTGGGCAGCGAATCGGCCGAACGAGCTATATTAACAAATGACCTACTCCCGAGGCAACTCTTTGTGCATTGTACACTTTTCGCCCTCAAGCTTTTCGGCGTTTGAAGACTTCCCCGAAAACTTTACCCTCAGCCAAGAACATCGGAGCATGACCCCAGACAAGTTGGCAGAGGCCAACCCCGTCTACATTCCCATCATCGGACATGAGCACTCACTTGTGAAGACAAAGTTCTGTGATTAACACCAACGCCGTACCCACTCTACTTCTTAATCGTGATCCCGCAGCTCTGACCTGGAACTAATCAAGGCCCCTAGACTTTCAACATCCGACCTTCGCCCCATGCTTCCTCAGATCATTTGCCTGCTCAACACCAGCGGTCCCTCCAGCTCAAAGATGCGTCTATGACCGCCGCATCTTCTTCTTCTTGTGCCATACCGGTAGACGGTCCTCGTTTTCCGTCAGGTGAACCTTCAAGAAGCCATTTTCGTTGTGGTATCTGAAGGATGATACATCATCATCAAGATACATGTCCCACATTCTCTTCACGCCCTCGAAGTGGCTACTAGACTTGTATACTGGATCCCGCGTCCCAGCTCGAGCAAGAACGGGCCTTCCATTCACCAGAGCCTGCACCGGTAGAATATCCTGCTGATGCGCCGCTGTCAGTTGCGACTGCTGCCATCCGTCAATCAACCCGCGATGCTGCCGGAAAGCACGCGCATCTGTATCAGCATCACCGCTGAAGTATTCTTTCCATTGGAGCGAGTTCAGCCAGTGCGCCGTCGTTGTGTCTTGCACGAAGTGGTACGGACTAAAGGCCGCAGCGCCCGTCACTGGGTGAACCATCCCACGTGTGATGTCACTGGGGATCATGTCCATCAACTCCTGGTTGAAGTTCTGTCGCCTGTCGTCGTCGATCCAGTGGCCGCTGATGACGCCGGCCGCGTTCCGTTGGTAACCCGCCCACCATGGCATCGGGGCGAAGCGGTCCCACGGGTCAAATGCACCAGTCGTAATGAAATGAGCGTTCTGTACCCCGTTGGCGTCAACGCGCCTCGGAAGCTCGGGTTCTACGCGAATGACCAGCTGGAAGTGTCGCATATCGGGGTCCGTGACCAGCAGGATCTGTCTCCTGTTCCCGAAGCGGAGTTGATATTGATTCCGGGTAGACGATCTGCCGTATACCTTCATAGAGTATGGAAAGGCGTGTCGGAGACTTTCGATATCTCTGAACCGATGGAATCCAGGAATTCTGTCGGGCCGCGTGAACGTGATAATTTCGCAGTTCAGGAAATCTGCAACGAGATACAGCATCTCGTGATAACCGGCATCCATTGGCATTCCCGAGTCGGACGCATTCCTTGCTAAGCATCGCCACAGGTCCATGGCTCCCCAGTCGCGTACTTCTTCCGCGTTGCGCCTGTTCGCCGAGGTGGCCAGGAGCTGGCTATACATTCGAAATCGTTCCCGATGGCAGAGGGCGGTGGGATCTGTCATGATCTGTGTGAACCACCATGACACCACACCTTTGATTTCCTTGGCTTTCGTAGGAAAGTTCTCCACCAGGACCCTGCGTTAAAAATTTAGCTTCTCCATAACAAGTTGGACGTTGAGAAGACGAGACTTACGCGAGGGAATACCAGAGGCTATTCTCGTTTTTCGGGGTGGGCCCAGCATAGAAGGTATGGCGCAGCACCCGCTTCTCTGCATCTGACTTATCCTGAGGAAACTCGAAGCTCGGCCTGGCCGTGAAACCGTAACATGCAGTCTCGTCCATGAGGTCTTGCTCTTCGCGCCTCTCCGCATCGGTGATCATGTTGGGCGTCGGCCCCCACACCCTCTCGGTTCTCGCCTGGTCTATAGCCAATTGGGCCGGATTCGCATTGTTGTAATAATTCCGGAATGCAGCGTAAGCCATGGGGACGTACACTTGGGTTGGCCAAGTCGTGAGGTTCAAGTTGAGCGGCAGGTCCTTGTTGATGAGCCTAGCAGGAATGTTAATGACGTTGTTCACGACAGCAGGTTGAATAAACCAAGACGCGATCTTCACTCGACGGTACGGCGACCATTTCGGGTGCCCTGGTCTTCTGATACCGGCTATGGTATGAATGGCGGACAGGAGTCTTTTGTTGGCTTCGATTATTCGTCGGTGTTCGACGCTGCCCGCCTTCACCACCTTGCCAGTATTGTTCCAGTGTTCGGTCCAGATCCTTCTCAACAGGAAGTTACACCACCTGATGAAAGGACGTGCATCCGGTCGAAGGGCAGTTGGGATGTCATTCGTGGAGCTGAGCCCGAGGACCTTGTATGCTAGCTGGACGTCGCCGTGGTCTTTTTTCGCTGACAAGATTTCCGTGATTGTAGGGTTGCGTTCGGGCTTAGTCCATCGCCCGGGAGGGTTGTTGATGTTGTTCATACTTCTGGTGGGATATCTCGAGTGTTTCGAATCGGTTGGAATTGATCTACCTGATGTGGAAGAGTCTCGATTCCAGTCTGTTCTCCCAATTATCTAAATAATTCCTCAGGTGGCCTGATCAGTCTAAAGTAGCTGTCGACAGCAGGCACAATAGCATTATCGCCTTTGTTATCTTTTGTCGAACTATACGTTGAAAGCCCGCCAAAGAGCAAAGGTAAGTACTAAGAAACACCACAGCTTCTAATTATATCTCTTTTCAAAACCCTGAGTCCACGCTTTCACCCATTCTTTCACTATTTGGCTTCTAGTAACCCCAGAGAACAGTTTTTGAAAGACGCGGGCATTGCCAGGGGATCATAGTACAATGAGAGATAATTGAAGCCATTGGATCTCCGTAACCACTCATCGAAAATATACAAGCATTTTTCAGGGGCACAAGCATCAGGGTGTATTTGCTTGTTTTCGAACTAGAAGGTGCTCAAAGCCGAATGAGCCCAGAAAGGTTTGACTAAACCAATTGGAATTCCGAAGTTTTATCCCTTATTCTGGAAATCTTTCAGAGCTACTTCGGGGGATCAACACGAGTCACAAAGTCCCCCCTTGACGTTTCGGAACGTAGAGTATCTATTCATCTTTCGTCCTGCGTCGAGCGGTCCAAGTCGCGGATCCCACGGCGAGACCTCCCGCGTCTGACTGTTGTGAAATCGCCAGGTGTCACCGGGGCGCTCGATCTTGACGGACCAGCGCTCCGGGAAAGGCCCGAAAATTGCCTGTCCATCATTGAGGCCGTCTACGTTCGCGGGACCGACAACTCGAAAGGTGCCATTGGGCATCGGTCTGAGTATCAGGACGAAGCGGAAGCTCAATAGGACAGCGACGACATCACCTGGATCAACGGAGGGTCTGGTCAGAATTTCCGCATTTGGCTATTCGGCGGGATGGAATCAAGTTACCAAGTAGATTAAGGACAGTCAGCTTTGCTTGCCATCCTGTGTTCCCACAGGCCCGGTGCCCATTTCTCCATCGTTGGTTATAAAGAAAGTGCGATTTCTGTCATCCCTCATCACATTGTTCATCAATTCTGACTGTCCCAGTTCTTTCTCAGTCAGTTCAGGTCCCTTTGATCTCAGATACTCGAAATCGTCTTTGCTCTCCATGCACGGGGGACCATACGCCGGTCAAGCTTCTTTCTCTGACCCATCCGAACAGAATAGCGGTGAAGAAGGCGACGCGGAAAGTCCTGGCCCCGTCAAACCCCCCTTGCCGAGATCATACCAATCTTCTAACGTACGGAAAGCCTCTAGCATACTTGACGGGGGGCTTCTCATCTGCACTTGGCTGACGGTCTGGACGACGGCGGCTTGCACACCAAGAGCTTCGAGGACGCCATTCGCGCCAATCCTTGCGACCGCTTCTGTGTTGCCGGCCGCAAATGTCAACTGGTTCGGTCGCGGCACGATGCTGGGTAGATCTGGGACCCAGGTTGGCATGTCCTGGCGCAGAGCTTCGAAGTTACAAAATTACATCAGCTAGAGACTCTTACTCTGCCCCAAGAAGGTTTGTTGAAAGAAATTGACGTACACCTTTCCCACATCGAGAGAATAGTCAACATCAATCTTGACTGCCAGCTTCGAATCACACAGCCCAAGGATCGAATAGATTCGGTCTCGAGGATCAGTGTAGCCGGACTGCGAAGTAGCATTGATAGGGCCAGACCATTTCTCCCATCCTCTCGCAAACAAGGATGTGACGTACGGAAGTTAAAGAAGGGGATGGCTCATCAAGCCTTCTCTCCACCTGGCGTCCGGTAGGCTGGTTTCTCGAAGGAGAACTAGACCGCGCCGGAGATCATACCACGATATCATCTTGTCCCCGCATTGCACCGCGGCTTTCCAGCGACCGAGGACAATCTCTTGCCAAATCCAGAGTCTCTGGAATCAGTCGCGCGCAAGTAGAGCCTTGATGGCTCGCAGCGTGTTCTCGTCGAGTGGTAACAAATGCATCCAGTCCGGATGCATGGCACCGGGGGCAGGCAGGCTGAGCGAGTCGAGAGGTCCCAACTGCTCCCCCATGAGCTCCTTCAGGGCTTCGAGCCCCATACTGCTTGTTGCCGACTCGTAACCAAGCCAGACTACGACGTATTTAGCTTTGCTGCAGATGCTCACCATCCTCGCGGCGTGGCGGCTGCGCCCCTGTCGATTCGACTGATCGATACAGATGGCGTCAAGCCATCGTGTGCGAATGCCTTCTCTGTATCGCGAATGTCGCAAAGCCGATGCCAGGTTCGACCTAATCGGCAAGGTCTTCATCGGCATCGGCCGCGTATAATACCTCCGAGGCAGTTTCGGGGCCCCGACAATAGGAGAGTGCTTCAAATCGACAGCTTGCGCTTTGAGAGGCTCTTCGGCAGGACCAGTGTCGTTCGTGGTAGCTGAAGCTGGGATCTGGGTCACGGGTGTGCGCAAGAGGTGCGTCCGTCATCGTGGACGAAGATGAGGTTCTCGTCGACCGTCTCTGCGACTCTCTAGTCTTTCTTCAGAGAATTCTCGAGCGCCACAATATCTGGTCGTTCGTTTTGAAATATCGAATGGGACGCTCGAGCGTGCACGATCTCCGCGACAAAGTCGTCCCCGTGGGTTCCCGGTTGAAGCCTGAGAAGTCGCACTTCACCAACCTCATGGTCGATCGGTTCGTGGACGTATTCCTCCATGGAAAGGCTCTATATGATCTCCAAGATATCCACATGGATTAGCTGAGACATTCCCTTGGCGGGAGAGGCGGAAGAGGGGCGCAGGCGAGTTTATGGCGTGCTATCGAGGGAGGAGAGGAGTTCTAACCAAAGCCTCATTCAGAGCGCAATAATCAGATGTCATACCTAGTGGAAGAATCAAGTGTGATCACAAAAGGCCCAATGGTGCTCCATTCCGCACCCTCTTGGAGAGGTCTTCAACAACGACCTGCATTATCAGAAGCAGGCTGAACGCCAAGGCAGGGATTAACCCCAAACTTCCTTCAGAACAAGTGCTATCCATGGGTCCTACATATCAGCCTATTTGGCGATGACCGCAGCTGAGGAACAAGGGTGCTCGATTCCAAGCTACCTATTATCACGCCCCCAGCTCCGTGTGCATCCCCAATAGACCAATAGAAGGCAGCGAGTAAGAATCTCATATTCTCTATCCAGCATGTTCGTAATAACCATCAAATCTTCATATACACCCATCACAAGCATGAGGTAAACAGCTAAGTCGAAGCTACCACAAAAGAAACCACCTCCCCAGACCTTACCACATTAGTATCAGCAGCTTTATGGAACAATGATAAACAATGTATATCTGAAAGAGAAAGAGGGCGCCTCTATCCGGCACGCAATGCAGCCTGAATCCAAGAAAATCCCATCCTTCTCGTCTTGCCCAAAATCTACATGTATGTGCAGCGCATCAGCACTCCCACCATCTTTCATCGCTATGGCGCCCCATACTCCAATAACATCTACCTACGCAAACCTAAAGACAGGAGGAACCGAACCAAACCCTTTGCAAGTTCTGGACCGTCCGTGATGGCAAAACTCGGGTATGAAGCTGAACTGCATCTCAAAAGCCTAAGAAATCACCGCTCCACCTTTCCCATTCCAATGCTTCCCCTTGATAACGCATAAACCACCCAAAAAAGGAAACAAAGCCAAAGATGACTTCCCGGACCTTGAACGCTCAACTCGAATCATCGCCGAGGAAACCCTCATCTCCGCTTATTCGGGCTCCCTCCGCCGCTCTCGAAGCTGAGATCAACGCTCCACAGTGAATCCCAGACCACGGCGTTCTTCGTCGGGCTCTCTACGCTCCGCCGGCGTTGGAGCCTCAAGGGGGACCTGGCTTTCTGTTGCCGCGAACCACCGGTATCAGCGGGTCATCCTCTTATGGTCCGACGAGGGAATCGATCATGTTTCGTACCTCGGGCGACCTAGGTCTCTCATCGCCCGCCTGCACGGACTGGCCCTCGGTCTGCGGCGGCCTGATTGAGGCTTGCCCTTGATCATGTCCATTCGCCGGTCCCAGCAGTCCTCCTTGGGGCGGACTCGTGCCTGTGGGCGTCTCCGGTGCGACGGCACGAAGAGAGTTGGTCTCACTGCCGAGAGCGTTGCCCTTCAGTAGAGCAACACCTCCGGCGCCGACTGCGAAGGGGATCGCCTTCTTGGAATTGGAACTGCTTCGGCGACTTTCGAGACTCTTGCTAAGAGCCTTGCTAACGCCCTCGATGCTGTTGGTGCTCGCCCTCTGCTTGTCCTTGCCGTTTGCCTGTGCGTGAGTGTGCATGTCTGCCATCGCCTCGACGTTATTCGCTGCTGTCGTGGACTTGCCGAGGCCAGGGGTCGCCGGGGCGCCCGGCTTGTCCTCGTGGGCGTCGATTAGATACCATCTCAAACCGTCCGAAAGCTGGAAGGGGTTATCATCTTCTTCGCCGTTGACTGAGTCGGTATCGGGTAGCTGCTTATGCAGGCTCTTGGAAAGGTCCACGACGCGTTCTTGAATGCGTGTGATGCGGGCGACGAGCCACTCGCGAGAACGTAGTCGATGTGCGTCGGTCTCACGCAAGAAGTAATGAGGGAAGCCGACATTGAATGCGGCCCAGGCACCGGCTGTCTGATTCCTAGTAGGTAGGAACAGTGCTAAGTCACCCTCCTTGAACGACTTGAAGGCGATCTTCTCGTGGGAGTCTCTTTGGAGGGTATGAGCCTTCTCGCGGTAAGAGCGCGCGTCACGTTGCAGCTTCCGTGCGAGGTGCTCGACGTCTTTGACACGTCTGTAAACCGTCTCGGCAAATAGATCCATGTCGAAACTGCCCAGCTTGGTCATGAAAGCCTCGTACTTGTCGGATTCCACATCAGAATCAGTTCCGTTCATCCAGTACAGCAGGTCCAGGTCGGTGCTGTCGGCCAAGTTGCGACTGGTGAGCATGCCCGAGCGACGGATCATAGATTGTCCTGGATCGGAGGAGTCGTTGGCGTTGTGGATCTGGCTCATAGTTCCTCTCTCAGATCTAGGGACCTTTTGGATCGTCATTGTCGCGTCTTGTCGGGAAACCGAAAATCCAAGTCGCTCCAAGAGTCGGCAGAGGCGATCGTTCTGAGAGTATAAACGCTGTGTGAGGTCCTTGGTCTTCTCCGACCTCGACTCGAAGTGGCCACCAACGGTCGATAGCTTAGCTTGAGAATTTTGAAGCTTCTCTTTATACAGACGCAGCTCCTCCTCCAGACTGCCCACTTGAGACTGTTTAGATGCGAGCTCTTCCGTGATGTTGCTGATGCGCTCTTCTTCCTCGTCAAGTTTCCTTCTGAGACTCTCCGAACCAGTCTCGCCGTCGGCGATCTGAGCACGAAGCTGATCAAGCTGCTCCCTGCTTTCCGCAGCCTCCTTTTCGAGCGCAGACACCCGAGCCTTTTCCTCATCCAAGTTCTCCTTGATATGTCTCGAGGTCTCTTCTTCTGCAGCGAGCCTGTCCTTGGTCTCCGTCATCTCAATCTTCAATGTCTTGACATGCTCCTCTGCTTGGTCGAGGTCAGCCTTGAGAATGGACCTATCGTTCTCCAGAGTCTTCAGTTTCGCAGCAACATCGGTAGCCCTGTAGACGAGTGCCTCAATAAGATCGTTCAGGTCCTCGGTGGTATCGTCGTTCGGGGACAGTTGGTCATGAATGTCGCGAAGAGCCCTGAACTGAGAATCCGCTGTTTTTTGGGTGAAGCTCAGATTCTTCGATAAATCCTTCCCCTCCTCGTTTGCGGCTTGAAGTTGCTTCTCGAGAGACTCGTTTTGCTCTCTTTGCAGGCGCACCTCGTTGCGAAGAAACTCGACCTGGCCCTGGATCTTGAGGGCCTCGCCCTTCTGATCCTTCTGCAGCCTCTCGATCTCAGACTCCATCTCATGCATACGCTCGATATACGTGGCCTTCTCGTTTTCTCTGGATTCGCCGAAATTCTCGATGTCGTCCTCGGTCTCCTCCAGGCGCGCCTTGAGCCCCTTGATCTCGTTTTCAAGTGACTTTCTCTCTTCGACGAACTCCTTTTGCAAAGCCTCCATGTTTTCGAGAAGCTCCTTCTTAGTGGCGTTGGCGTCCTCCATTTGAGCCTTGACTTCGTCATGTTGCGTGGCGCGAGCGTTCAAGTCCTTCTCGATCGCGGCCGACTTCGCCTTCTCGGCGTTGAGCTCGCCCTCAAGCTGCTGTATCCTTTGCAAGAGAGCTTCCGAGTTTCCAGATGAGCGCCGATTGTCTTCCGCGGATGCAGTGTCCTTGATCGAGTTGGTAGAGTCATTCCTCTCGTGCCCGAACAGACCTCCGATACCAGGTCGGGACGCCTGGCTTTGCCTGTGCAAGAGATCCTCCAACCGTCGAACTCTGCTCTCTGAAGTTTTCAGCTTGTTCTCGAGCTTCGACTTGTCATCCTGTAGACTACGCAGGAGGTCGTCGTCCCCGCGAATCATCAGACCGCTCCTTCCCAGCGCCGTCTCATGAACACTTCCATTCTTGAAGGCTTTCAACCTCTTCGACTGTTGCTTCGTGGGGCTGCTCAGCTCATTCACAAGCTTGGTCACGTCCTCGATGATGGAAACCTCGGCCTGCTGTCGTTGCAAGTGCTCCAAGAACTCCTCCAGGTCGCGCTTGACCATGCTAGGCCAAGGCTCTTCCTCGCCCAGCAAATTGACTTCGAGACCGAGGATGTTGGCGTCCAAATTCTCGCGGCCATACATGCTACCCACCATCTTCTGCCATTTCCGTCGTCTCTTGGACTCCTCATCCTGGAATAGCGCCATCTCGTTGGCCAGAGTGGACGAGTCCGTTTTTATCTTATCGGACCACTCTCGGCGGCGGATGGCCTCGGAGGCGAAGGATGCATACATGTATGGCAGCTGATGGATGAGCCGAAGATAGTCGAACGTTGTCATGATATCCTCCGCTTGGTTGAGCATCGCGATCTGATTCTTAACACTGCTGTGTAGTGTCGTAATTCCAGTGATATTCCGCATAAAGTCCACCGAGTCTGCCGCAATGGAATTGCGCGCCTGCGCAGCGTACTGCAGCATGTCATCCATCTCCGCAATCCGTTTCTTCAAGCTCGGAATTAGCCGTGACGTATGGTTCTCTGCCGTCCGCGAGGCCTGCAGAACATTCGCCTGCGTATCGTTATACTCCAGCAGGGAACTGTAGTCCGTGTCGATCTTCTTGGCCAAAGCCTCGATGTCCTGAAGCAGCTGTGCCGCCTCTCCGCTACGCGACAGCGCAGACCGCGCTATTAAGCTATCCATCTCCCCAAAAAGCTTGTCGAGCGCGCCGTCCATCTTCTGGGCCGACTTGTCCAGTTCCGTCGCCTTGGTGCGAAATTTCCTGAACGACGTCGGCGCCAGCTTGCCCGACTTCCTGGCGGTATCGAGGTCGATTAGGTCTTCGAGTGTAGCCTGCTTGTTCTTGAGGTCGCGGGAGGTCATGAAGCGTACCATAGCAGCGGATACGGGGACGTTGCGCGCGATGGCTAGGCAACGTTCCCAGCTCTCGGCGAGCTGCTCGTACTCTTCCAAGGACGGCTCAACCCATGACTTCAGCTCTTTGTACTTGGGATCGATCTGTTTAATACTAATTTCGAGGTTCGTTACCGCGGCATCGAGGCACTTGAACATGACGTCCATCTCGCTATACCGCTCCTGCACCTGTGCGGCCAGGCGCGCAGCGTCGTCAACGATGCCGAGGGCCCATGCCTGGCGCTCCTTGTAGAGAGCATGCCATTCGGAGAGCACGCGGACGTTGCCGATGTAGTTGGGTGCGGTCGGGACAGAGTAGCGCTTAGGGAGGGGCACTTCGAACTTTTGGGATGAGGCTGTGCCGGGGGAGGTGGGCGAGGATACGCGGATATCGTAGACGTAGATCTCGGTCTGTCATGTAACAACTGTCAGCTCAAATTCTTCGTTGTAATTCGTTGGCAAAAGGGTGCTGTCGAACCTCTTGCTGCAAACTTTGCAGCTTGACATGTCGACCTTGAGAAGTCAAAGCGACAACCTGGTGCGCCGGAATCGAAGTGCTCCTCGCGATCCATGCCTTGAATTCGTCAAGCCTGCGGGCATCAAAACAGTCAGCGCTTCCTGGGTTCCCTCGGTCCGGAGTTCTACGGCGGGGAGGGAATAGCCCTACGCGGAGAACTGCGTCGTGTCCACCTGCAGGCGCTGGCCCGTGTGGGCGATCAACACCTGCGTCGCCATCCCGGGAACATCTCCTGGCGACAGCTGCGATAGCTGGACCGCCGGTCTCGGTCTCGGAGCGGTGTCGTGGAGCTCTCCGTTGGCGGGTATGCGTCGCCTCGGTCGAGTGAGGTTGTGACGGGGACGACTCACGCAGGTTGTCGTCGTCTTCGTCGTCGTCGTTCGGGGTGCCGTGGGAAAGGATGCAGGAGCGACTGGTCTTGCAAGGCGCGAGCGTCCGTTACGTCGGGCTTACCACCCAAAAAACATGACCGCTGAGGCGGCCGGAGGTCGTGCAGGCTGCAAGCCCGCTAAAAAACCTTGGTGGTAATAGCGTGATGTCGCCTCGTGATCCCTGTTGTCATTTGATTGGGTGTTCGTGGGGGAGGATTACCAGCCACGCCCGATAAGGGCCAGAGCGAGGCTGACTCGCCCGATAAGCACTTCAGCGCCGACTTAGGTCTCTCAGCCACATCGCATCTCCGGCTCCGAATCCGCAACCAAACCTCCCCAGTCATCCCGGCCGGATCCTGTGGACTTCGGGAGAGCTGAGTCGATCCGAACGCGGCCGGGCGAGAAGCGGTCCCAATCTGAACTCACTTCCGGGATAGCCACATTCCTCAGCTTGATGCCCGTCACGAATCTAGACCATGGATAAACCGCCCAGTCAAGCCGCCCTGACATCTGAACAAGATGACGAGGTGCCTCCTTTTCTTCTTTCAGAAGATGAGCAACGCGTCCTGACGCTGTATGATGAGCTTCGCGACTTGGAGGTGAAGATCGCTCTCGTCAAGGCGCAACAAAGCTACACGCCAGGTAATCTCTTGATTGAGAAATGCTCCAAGTTTCAAATTCTCACAGTGATAAACAGCCTCCTCAGCCCCAAATGACGAAGAGAATTTGCGCAAAGCGCAGGAAGACGCGGCCGCTGCGCGCGCCGGATGGCTTCTGCGCAACGAGATCACGGATAGCGCCATAACGGCAAACCCCATCCTCAAGGCCGTACATGGTAGTACGCAATCTACGCCCATAGAATCGTGAGTTCATAGTCACTCTGCGGATCAACTGCATGTTCGCATTATCTCAAATTTTTGCAAGGCTGGACGTCGTCGGGTCTTCCACGCTAACACACCTAGTGATCTCCTAACTCACATCAACGCCCGCGACAACACTTCCGTCGCCTTGGCGCAAACATCAAATGAGATCCGTGCCGCCCTCGACAAGCTGACGGAAGTCGAAGCTGAAAGCCTCCGCGTCAGCCGGCGAAACGTTGAGCTCGCGGCGGAGGTCATCCGACTCGCCGAGGAGGCTGAGAAGAGAAAGACCGGCGAGACCGGTGACCCCGCTGTTCAGGCGCAGATGGCGAGGCTACAGGCCGAGCTCAAAGCGAGCAGACAGCGGTGGAAAGTCACGAAAGGCACGGCGAGCGCTATCGTCGTAGGTAGCGGTGTGGACTGGGCCAGGGATGCAGAGCTCAGGGACATGGTGTTGGACCCGGAAGAGGAATAAGGGCGAGGTTAAGGTCGAGCGAACATCACCGGCTATTCTTACCAAGCGTGATGTGATGTCTATGAACGACAGCACTTCGCCCGTAAACTGAATACGGCGGGTACTTCCGAGCGACTCGGCTAGCATGTCGCGAATGGTTCATGAATTCATTCCGCCTCACGTCGCAAACTTTAGCTACCAGCCAGCGATCGGATGCGGTCCTGAAGAGTCGTGGGCGTGGCGGGCCTATTAGAGAGCATCACGGCCATTGAGAATTTGAGATGGCTCGCAGCTGCCAGGCACGATGGCTCGATGAGAAGTATGCAGGTACGGGTCGTGAGGGGCCCTCGGAGAGATCCCACGGCCGCGGTTGCTTCCCGCTAGGGGCAGGGTAGACTGAAATCCCAGATCACGGTGCTCGCCGTGCACTGCCTACGCGCGATTGATCTGCTGTCTGTCGCCTTGCCTTGCCTCGCCTCGCCTCGCCTGGCCTCTAGACAGCGCATGTCAACGGCAGTTCAGGGTCTTTTATTTCTGAGCTGACGTTAAGCCCCTGCCACCTTCCACACGATCTCACCACTCTCGAGCTTGAAAGATCTTGATAGGGCTTAGCGCGATCTGAACGCCGTGGCCACCGCGACTGGAAGTCACGTGGGTTATCTTGGCTTAGAGATCTTGCCAGCAGTCGTGTTCGAGGTGATGAAGACTTGGCTCTCAAGCTGAGAATAGGACCCTGAGTGCAACAGGGAGTTCAATGACCTGAAGTGCAGATCATGGGCCACAATGCAAAGGTTATATAGAAAAGTTTCTGCTTACGAACGTTTCGCTATATTGATCGATGGCACATGGATTGGCGCTGTATTAGGTAATCCGTGCTGCCGCGCAAGCTCGCCCCAGGGCGCGTCTCGCAGTACGCAGAAAAGCAGAGTAGTCGAGGAAGCCAGAGAGGGCGAAGGTTCGGGGGAGGGCAAAGCTCCCCGTCAGTCAAGCTCTGACTTTGCGGCACCAGATCAGCCAGGAGATCCAAGAAGGAGTGGAGCTTACCGGCGTTGGACTACGGCTAGGTACCTTACCTTCGCGCGCAGTGAGTTGGGAGGGGTGTGTGAGAGAGCGTGCCTTCACAGGGAGGGCCAAAATTGCCGGGAGCATCAGGTACAGCACAGTATTGGCGACGCAGAGACGACTAGCCCCGCGAGATTGTCTGGCCCTGTGTATCCGCTGCATGTCGCTGGTACTTTACGCCAGCACGCCGCCGACCGCCCTCCCATCGCCATTGACCTCTCTTACAGCCGAACAGGGAACAAGCGAGCAAAAGTAAAATGGCTGGGTCCGGCGGCTCGTCTGGAATGGTGCGGAACTGTCCTTCTCCTGGCAGACACTGAATCACTGATAGTCTAGCTCATGGCAAGGTACTGTGCCGGCTGCTAAAGAAGCCTGCACTGGCCGTCTTGGGTGCGCCTTGGGTACGTTGGAGAGGGGTCTCTCTGACCTTCGTTGCAGGCATTACCCAGCCAGACGCGTCAGAGTACATCAGCGCCCGCACAGTTTGTGTGCATGGCGAAGTATTCCCACACGTCTTCACTGCCGAGTGTTGCACCGACTCGTCGCTGCATGGCGCGAGATCGGTGTCCGTAGGTAGTCACATACTCAGGGACGAGGCCAACAAGAAGAAGTGCGCACCGTCCTCGACGCTCCAGCTTCATCAGTCGGTGATAGGTTGGTCGATATGGTGAACTCGCGGGAATGAGGGCGTTACGAATATAGCGACCTTCTAGGACCGTACGGTGACTGGAATAGTTTCTTTGGAGCTGTTGACTTGAGCAGCGGACCCATGCTCTCATCTGACGCGTTGACTGATTGATGAATTGTCTACCGCAGTTTGGTTAGCACCTGGATAACTGCGGAACATGGTGTAGACTGGTAGTTGATTGAGAAGCAAAGAACTTAGAAGGGACTGGAAGGCAGGAGGAGGAAGGCTGGGGAGTGCAGAGACTACCGTCACCCGTCTCCGTCAGCTGCAGGTGTGAGAGGGTTCATTGGGTGCGTCCGCCCGAGCTGATTCCGAACGCGGTGGGCCAGATTGGAGGTACTCGGGATCATGTACCGGTACAAGGCAATCTCGTATGACGATACATGGGGCGTATGCATGAATTAAGTATCCGACTTTTGTTTCGGCCTGCTCACAGTTCACTGTTCAGGCAGTCAGTCATGATGACTTTCTGGTTGTTCCAACTTCTGATGTCGCGTCTCTCTGAGCAACGGAGCGTAGGCCGTCTACTGTACGTGATGCACTCGAAGAGCATTCGTCCAATCGTCGAGTGTACCATAGTTGATTGTTGTCTCTGCGTCCCTGCCGAATATGAACTGCACACCACTTGGGGCGGTGAAGCTGTACAAACCTCGACTGCAGATGGCTACCACCGGCTGCGAGCCGCTCGGTGTTGTATGAGGCTGTTTTTCTGGTTGCTGCCAGAGGGCTGTCAAGCTGATCTCCAAGTCTCGTTGACGCTGTAAGTGCTTCGCGGACTGCGGTGCGGCGTACAAGGGAACCGCCACTATTGGCAAAGAAACGGATATGTATCTTGTCTAAACGCGTCGACGGGCTACCCAGGGCAAGCCTGGACCTGACTCCCGAGCATTAATCGAGAACTCCGACCCGAGTACTTGTAAGCCTGGGGTGCTTTTGGAGACGATCCATCAGGTGTAATAATGATAGGACAAGCCACTCAGAGAGAGGGAATAGCGCATAGTGTCTCGAGTGGTGTTTTAGTGTGGGCGAGATGCGCACGACTGCCAGGAAGGCCAGGCACAGTGCGGGGTGTGTGTGTGGTGTGTAGTGAGTTGCCCGTGGCCCTGACCGTCCGACGACTCCTCCACTGCCCAATGCCCGCCAACTGGAGCTCCATACCTTCGTTCCATCACACCTAGTCAGGTCTTGTCGCGTTTGTAAGAATATCCGAGAGTCGTGTGAAGTTTGTGAGTTGACGCTAATGGAGAAAGCTGTTGACCATGAGGTCACCATCACATACAGCCCCAGCATGGAGCGACGAAACTGACGCCCATCTCTTGACGTGCGTCGGGGTTGAGGGGTCACAGTCTGTAAATACAAGTCCGCTTTGGCGGTGCACTAGTGGAAGCCGAGGAGTGAGGTCGTCCCAAGTTCTGTACTGAAGTCAGATCCAGTACAATGCACTTCGCTCGAAGGCGGCACGTATGAATACTGTGAAGACAGTCTTCAGATCGGGCAAACCACCTATCCCGGCAGCCCGGTAAGAAGAGGCAAGAGCTGAGTGTGGAGAGGACGGCGAAAGGTTGAGGCGAAGCTGGCAGCTCCGAGTCTCGTCTCCCCTGTCCGACGGCGTTGACTCCGTCAGTCAGTCTGGGGTGTTGAAATTCCCCTTGTTTACCTCTAATAAATTCGGCAGGACGACTGGCGATCTGGGCCTTGCGAGCCATCCGACGGTAGGGGATCCCTTAGCGCCGGTGAGCATGGCGAAGGACATGCTTTGGCTCAGGCCAGGTTCTGTGGTTGTGTTGTGGCAGGTGTGTTACTTCGCGTCTTGTTGACTGGAGGTGTCCGTATCCGTAGGAAGTGCGCTGCCACGGCCGACAACTTTGAATGGGGGAATTGAACTGCAACAAGCTAGATGAAGCACCCGAAGAGGAGGGTGCGAGTAACACGGACCGGCGCAGAGATCTCTGGGCATCGCCTTCGGGTCGCATGAATCTCGCGGCGTGGAAGAGCTGGCGGGATTCCGTGCTCAAGAAATCGGAGGTGGTCCTCGGCCGCAAGGGCGGGTGTTTTATGTGAATGAAGCAGCAAAAGACTGAGGTGCATTCGCGAAGGATAAAGCACTGGAGGAAAGAAACCACCGCTGCTGATCGGTGTAAGTGGAGTGGACGACTAGCAGGTCGAGTCGTTGCCATCACCAGCTTCAGCAAGTTTCCGGTGGACGATCAGGTCGGCCAATGGATTAGATGGGGCCGTGGTGCTGCGTGCAAGGGAGCAGGAGAAGCCGAAGAGCTGGCACACTGCTGGCACTACGGCCTGGCAGCCGTAGAAGTTGGCTCATGTCTGGTATCTGAAGTTTAGCCAGCTGCCAAGCCTGTCAATAGGAGGTAAGGTAGAGACGGCTGACGGACGCAAGATGTGGGGTTGGTGTTTACGGAACAAGAATCAGAATCACGGCGGCGGGAGGCCAAAGGAAAGCAGGTTGAAAAAGGCCGGTGCTGCATTGGATGTGGAAAATGCAGGGAAGGTACATGGGCGTCAGGCAAAGCAGAGGCGTAAGTCGGTATCCAGTGCGAGCATCTGTTTGAAATCGCAGGTACAAAGCGCAAGTACAGTACTTGGGTGCGGATTTTTGCGCGCGACTTGTATCTGTACAGTACCACACTTTTATAGCAGCGACAAGGAGGAGGAGCATCAGCAGCAGTGAGGAGCAAGGAATGAGGCAGAATTCATGACAGGCAGGAAAGAAAGATGGGACGAGCTTGACGGATGGTAGGATGAGGTTGAAGCAGCCAGGACAAGTCAAGTGGCAACCAGCAGGAGTACCTTAGGCAGGTGCCTTAGGTAGGCAAGGAAGCCACGGCTAAAGTCCAGTGGGAGAAAGAAGCGACCGCGGCTGTAAGGCAGCTTGCCCAACTCCTGCTATTGCTACTGCAGTCTGCCACTGACACTGCCACCTACTAATAATTACCTTACCTCTGCCACTGCATCTGCCACTGCCGCCCACTGCCATTGGTGTTGCCTCTTCCTTGCTGCTCTTATTTTCCAGGTGCTGCTCTTGCTGCTCTTGCCTTCTCCATGCGTGCGTGCCCACACCACGACCAGCCAGCCAGTCAGTCCTTGGTGTGACCTGCCACAAGTAGTGTACTGGTTGCGTACCTTATGGGGAGGCACACTAGGAAAGTATTTTGCCGTACTAGGTCAGGTGTGGTGGTACTTTCCCGTAAATAAGTCGCAGGCTGATTGACAGGAAGGGGTGAGGGATTGGGGTAGGAAAAAGGGAAAGGGAAGGAAGGGAAGGCGGAGGTACTTTTCCCGGTCGTATCAGTAGCAAGGTACATGCTACCGCACCGTGCTCTGTAGACTGTACCGTGCCTTCCTGACGGATACTGCGTGGTAAACTTGGAGGGGGTGATGGGTGAGGTGGGAGGGAAGGAAGGAAAGGAGACCAGCTCTTTCGTTCAGGGAGGGAAGCCGCGCCCACCCTTACCTCCCATTGCGATTTCCCCTCTCTCTCCTGCCTTTCACTCCTCTTTTTGCCTGCGCGCCTGATCATCACCCAATATTCCCGTCCTCCTCAGGTGGCAGTCGCCAGTGCCCAGTGCACCAGTGCGCAGTCCAATTTTCTACTGCTGCACCCATTCAGCAACCAGAAACCAGCCCAGCCAGAGGCGACGGGACCAGACCAAGCAAGACCAAGTCAAGACCAGGCCGCCCCCTCGCTTTCCGCCTTCCCCCCTTCCCCCAGGCCCCAGTCGACCGCCGTCCCAGACTTCCCAGCAAAAACAAGTGCAAAGAAGCGCGTTGCTGCCGCACAATCACTCCCCCATAGTAAAAAGGCTGCTTGGCCCTCCCCCATACAATTTCGCTCCCTCTTCTTTTCGCATACAAATCTCCCACCCAAATCCTCCTTCCATACAACCCGCACTCTCGCAATACACACACTGCCTTCGCGCACCTTAGTTGTGAGTACCTTATCGCCCATACTCTCAGCACCGCATCACCACATCCCACTTCTTGCAATCTTATTTTTCACCAGCCACTGCATTGGAAAATAAACTGCCTACCTGCGGCAAGATTTTGACTTTCTATCATCGAGATTCATATCCTTGCTGCAGAGACAGATCGCAAGAGGTTCTTGTTGTGCACCCTCATGGGCTCTGGAGCACCTCGCATCTTCCAACGCCCAAAAGGAGCTTTACAGCTAACAGAGCTTGACGCGTCCAGACCACCACTTCCACAACCACTTCTCAACACTCCAAAAACTCTCTCAGGTATGCGTCATTATCTCCTATGAACGACTTTGAGCTTCAATTTGCAAATATCGCGCGTCGGCGACCGCAATTGCATTTGCGACCCGTCACCACTACACCACCGGACCCGCCTCGCCATAGCCCCCTCGCTGCATCATCATCATTATCATCAGTTGCTCGACGCGGCGAGTTGATCGCGCCGAGTCTTGAGCAACGACTTCCGATAATCACCACTATCTTGCGCTTTACCGCGAAGCTTCGCATTGAGTCATCCATCAGTCATCTAACACTGTTCTCAACAGACAACATGCCTAAGGCTGCTACCAAGCGCGGCGCCGCCGGCAAGGTCGAGAAGAAGCGCGGCAAGAAGGGTACGTTGCCATTCACATCGACTGTGGTGTGCGCAAGCATTCGGCTTGACAACCAGTAGAGCACCTCATGCTATGGGGCGACACTTGCTTGTTGGACGCTGTGTGCCATGCACCCCAGACAATGACCGTCGCCCAGTCGACCCGTCGGAACTCAACGCCGGTACATGACAGCTAATATTTCACTACAGACCCCAACGCCCCCAAGCGCGGTCTGTCCGCATACATGTTCTTCGCAAACGAGCAGCGCGAGAACGTTCGTGAAGAGAACCCTGGTATCTCGTTCGGACAGGTCGGCAAGATCCTCGGCGAGCGCTGGAAGGCCCTGAACGACAAGCAGCGTGCCCCCTATGAGGCCAAGGCTGCCGCGGACAAGAAGCGTTACGAGGACGAGAAGCAGGCTTACAACGTAAAACTCCCATACTCCACTGTTGTCGTGTCGTACTGAAGCTAATTAGTCCATCTAAAGGCTGACCAAGAGGAGGATGAGTCTTCTTAATCTTGCGCAGTGCTGTATTTCCGGGTTTCCTTTTCTCTTTACGCGACGAAGAGGCGCAATCGCGGCCGCGCAACTTCATCCCTACGAACATGGGCCAGGTGTATTTTAGGAATTTTTTTGGGATTCGGGCAGACTGCGGACGATAATCTTCTTGACGCCCTGGGAGAGTAGGCCGTCGTGCTATTCACGAGCTCTCAATGACACATGACACACTGGCTGACATCCCAAAATGCGTGCACGAATAAATCCTCGAGTGATGCCTGGAATTGATGAGTTAAACAAACTGTCGCCGATGAAATCTGCCATGGTTGGTGCCCCCTGGTTCATGAGGGTCCCTTCCCCAGACCCGGCGATCTGGACCGCTGGGCCTTGGCCTGATTCGGTCAGCCACTCAAGGACCCTTGGGTTTCCTCCGTCGCCAGTCCGTCGTATCGCGCCGGCTCAAAAGGTAAGGTGATAGATACGTAGACCAGCTCGCATCGGCCGGGATCGGCCTATCCACTCACGCGGAACCCACATGGCCGGGATCCTGCTAGCTGTGCCGCCCGCGGCCCGGGAGACGTTTCCGTGGTCCGTGTCTGGCTAAGATAGATGGGAGGCGGGCGGGACTCGCCGGTGAAACGGTGAGACAGCGACCCCGGTGATGGTCAGCGGGGCTTGGTGGCTGCTTCCATGCCGGGGGTGTTCCGGCCTGTGGAGGCGTGGGCGGGAAGGCTAATTCTTGAAACTGCCCGCTTTCTGCCGGAGAGTATTCCGATCCGAAATGCCGATGCACTCCGCGTTTATGAGGCGCCTCAGTGCCCTACAGGTAGTTCGCCAGGTGAGTCTGCCTGGTCACCACTCCGGCGGGCCGGCATTGGCTTATCGGGGACGGGCTTCAGCTGCCTTGGAAGGATGCCTGGGCCAGATGAGGCCGCTTCCTGCCTTCGCCTGCCCGTTCATCTTGCGTCTTCATAAACTGGCTGGATTCCGCGTTCTTCGACGCCGCACCTCTTCTCCCATCTCACTGCATTGAAGCTCCCAGCTCGCATTCGTACCGTGCATCGCCAACGAGCGTTCGCATCAGGGATCTTCGAATCCCAGAACAAGCTGACCATGGTCCACGGAATCAACGGGGTAGCCAAATGTCACCGTCCACACCATCGACGCGACGTTTCTCACTCGGGCCTAGTGGCCATCGCTTGATGAGATGAACCGGTTGATGTTCTGCAGCTCATCTCAAGAATTTCGTCAAACCTCTCCGACCCACAGCATCAGGCTAGATTATCCCATCTCACCAGGAGGCTCTGCACTTTGCACGCCATGCGAGCGGTGCGAATGAAGAAGGCATGGCCGGCATATCGCATGCATCTGCGGAGACGAGTAGATCGTGGTGCATCGTTATCCTGGCCAATGTAGAAGGACGTGGGCTCGGCTCGCATCCCACCATGTATCTGTCATTACTCGCTCGTCATGACGATACTTCGGTGCGGCATACTCGACCCTGGCTTCTTCAACTCCTTCGTCGTCAATCGAGTTGGTCCCTCTCAAAAGGCTGCGAGGTTCTCTCAAACGGAGCACTCTCGAGACCGATGCGACGCCAACTATATTGTCAAACACGCTCGCTCTTATTCTGCTAATGGAGACTTCCCTGTTGAAATAAACAGCTAGTCCTGGCATTCCATCACAAGATGCCGACGACGGGCTATAGTTGTTTTTGGTGCCCTGCGAGGTCTCTGTCGAGAGTTGGTGTTCTTCTGCATTATTTATGCAAGTGCTAGTCGCCCAGGCTATTACCCTCCGCCGGCTCCGGCCCGGCCTCATTCGTCCGCCGCGCCGTCTTGGACGTTCCTAATGCATGCAGAGTTGGGAAGCATACAGGCCCATAGGGTCATCCTCAGCAGTCGTGGCATGCTCTGGCTAGTCGGTCGTCTGCTCAGTATGTACGAGCCCACACATTCTGCTTTGGCAGCAATCTGACATACAACCACTCCTCTTTTTCTTTTTCCTCCTTCTAGCTGTTTCCCCTGGTTCTCCCGAGAGCCTCTGCTGTGAGCCGTTGGGCCGCACACGGGATTTCGGTGTGTATTTGTAGCCCTGCCTTGCTATCCCCGTCGCATGCGTCGGTCAGTTGACTCGGTGGTTCGGAACGATTGACACCTAGTGTACGCGGTGGCTTACTGGCAGCTATCAACCCAAATCCAACTTCGACAGGACCTGCGCGTTTTCAGCTCGGGTCACAGACAGAGCATTAATTGAAACCCAAAGCCAGCGCACAGCGAAGCTCGGCCGACACAGGACTGTTTTGGTATTAGGAGTCAGTAGTTGGCGACCACAGGATACCAGACACGTCAGATCTGAGCAACCGCCAGCGCAAGAAACAAAACAGGATACCAGGGTTCGACGTTCGGCGGGGTGTGGTGGCGTGTGTATCCAGGTCGGCCTTCAAATCGAGACCTGCAGCTTCGGATCGCAAATCCAGCCGCTTTCCGCCCATTGAGCGCCTATCGTTGTGGCCGCTCGTTACCACCACAGCAGAGGAATATCATGCTGAGCAGACACCGCGGGTCGTTTTTCCTCCCTTTATCCCCTCTTACCGGCGTGCCTATATATATGCCTGCCATCATTTCTGGGCGTCATAACGTCGCAGCCTTGTGAACTGAACCTTTTTCAACAACGTCCTTTTCCAAACTGGATGAGTACTTCGAACATCAAGTCTATTTCTCAGACAGAGCGAAAGAGTATTTGGCGTTCTATTTGTCTTGAAGGTCAAGGCTCTGGAGGACCAATATTGTCCGATTGCTTGCCCGTACGCCGAGCCATGATACTTTGACACGAGCTACCATCGCCAACACGGCCGCAACACGACACAACCACAGCCAAAATGGAACAAAGCTTGCAAAAAGTCGACTTTCGACTTCTGCAAGGATGCTGCCTCGAGGCTGAACGAGCCGATCTGGTATCAGTCAACCTCGAAGGTCTCCGTCTCGCCCTTCCGGAGAGCTACGGCGGCCACCTCGGCGCGCTCGTTGAGGAAATGCGGAGTTGTGCAAGGATCCTCCGGGACTTGGCCGACCTGTCGCAAATCCACTTCAACCGCGTGCCCGTCCTGCTCAACTATCTCAACGTTGTCCTTCCATGCCTTCACAAGACTCTGCGCGATATTATCAACTTTTACGAGACCCGTACCATCAGCAAGGAGATGCGATGGCGGAAGATGTATCACACGATGACGCAGGAGGTCGGTGGCCTGCCTCTTCCCCAGCGGTTCGCTCTCTACAACCACTTTTTGACATGCTTGAGGCATCTACTTACAAGGTTTGCTACTACTTCTTCAGAGTGCAATGGTTTGAGAAAGTTTGCTGACGGAGCTGAAGATCTCCAAACTTCGACTTGAACGCCTTAGAGAACCTGCGGACAAGGATTATCCAGCTACGGGAAGCAAGAGGCCTGCGTACGGACCCAAGTACACCGTCCTACCGCGATGTCACTGACATGATACAGCAACACCAAATACGCAAGTTGGACCTGTCCTTCGGCCGGAGACGATGATCATGCCAGTGGTCCAAGACCCGGTAGGTAGTTCAGACCACCGGAGAAACTGTACTGACGAAGAACAGACTGCCCATTGGGCCGAGCAAATCTTTTCACTTCCATTGCCCTCTCGGACGGCCTTAAAGAGCAACAAGCAGTCTGAGGCTCGGGGTCAGTTCATGGCTTGGGGCCAGCTCAACATCCCCAAAGAAACCAAGATGCTCTTCAGACGGTACGTCGGCTCTCCATGTGCATAACTGGCAAGATATGCTAATCAACCGTGGAGCCCTTTTGACGAGGATCGTCTCTCGCTGATGATGTACCTCAACCTGGTCAACCAGACGCCCTACATCCTCCTCCGGACTTTCCACCAAGGCGCACCGTGGTTCACCCTCCGCGGGACCCACGAGCTCGTCATCCATCGCGAGGGCAGCTCACTGCATCTCAACCGATGGAGCCAAGTAGATCAGATGCCGAAACTGTGGGCTGGGCTCTGCTTCAAGACGTGGGAAGGTGCGTCGGACGAAAATACTACAGCTTTCCTACAACTAACTCGTTATTAGAATTGGTCTTGTTCCACTGCACCTTTGTTTCTCTCAAGGCCCGCAACACTCTCACCATCAGTATGAACGCCAGGGAATACAAGCTATCCGGCGAAAAGCGACTGTTCCAGGCGTACGCTTCCCTCGAGACCCGCTGTTGATCCAGGAGGCTGACGTGAATGTGCCAGCCAAATCATCGACGACGGCTTCAAGCATTCCCTCATTGTCTATCGCGACCTCGCGACCAAAGGCCTACGCCTCCATGCCGCCGTGTGGGAAGGCGAACTTCGTCAATGCCCCGTCTGGACCGCCTTTGGTACGTTGTTCAGCCACAGACTCCATGCTTTTCCAATGAAAACCCATTGGGGCCCCTGATCATTGACGGCGTCTGAGCAGTGACCCACCAATCCGCCTCCCCGACCTGGCTACATCGTAAATCACGACATCGCGTCTGGCTCAAAGACATCCAGCTCTACGTCTTCTGCCACCGATACCGCCAGTTGAGCATGCGCAAGGGCCAAGGCGGGGCTTTCGAGATCAACTTCGTCTCTGACGAGGGCGCCACCCGGTTCCACGAAGTGTTCTTCCCTAACCCCGACGAGGCATCGACCGAAGCCCCAGACGCCCTCGAGAAGGCGAAGTGAAGTCCGAGTATTGCTCCGCATTCCCATCGCGCCCTAAGCAGAACGGCAGAACGGCGCCAAATCCCTCCACAATATATCGATGCTCACCCCCGATCTCCCGGGCCCCCGTCCGTCCCGCTAGCGGCGACCACCCCATCGTACCTAACCTCGCCTACCGTACCCACGCTCGCGTCCCACTCGGCGGATCCCCGTCGTTCTCTGAATTCCAAAAAAATATCAAGGTTCACCCACCCCCCTTGGAACCCACTCGAGTTACAAAAATTCTCTGGCGTTCCACGGTCGTCTGCAAGCTAGACAGACCAGACCGCCTCCCCGCTCGTCCACCCGCCAATCTCCTTTCTGTCCGCGTGATTCCACAAAAGGACCCTCATTTTCCGACCCGCGATACGTTTTCTCTTTCCTGCGAGTGTGGACTGGGGAGAGGGACGGAAGTAGGGATAAAACTTTTGAAGCCTCGGAAAGGAAGTGCCCCCGGGGAAGGAAGGCTTGGATTGATTCGATACTGTGTTCTGATCTTGTACTGGAATTCGACATTAGCGTAGCCATTTCTCTTCTTTCAGCCTTTTGGTTTCATGTTGCCTTTCCTCCTGTCCATGCTCTCCTTGGAGCGTTTAGCTGTTCCCTCTGTCGCTCTGCTGTCAGTTGTCATGATTCAACGATGAAGAATATCTGTCTCGAAAACAAGTTGCAGATTGAAGAAGAGAAAGAATTCATGAGCTCAACACGATGACGAGCAATTCTATTAGTAGGTAAATTGATTCAATTTATTTGTGCCATCGTGTACCATCGTAACATCGTCCACAGCATCGGGTGCTGGGCTCATCTATGCTGAAGCATACTTTTCTTCCTTTTCAACACCTCCCATAGCTTTTTTCTTGGTCCTCTTTCCAATCATACACAGAGAGTGGGCTTAGGTCTTGACGTCAGGCTCGTCACGGCCGATGAAGTCCTTGAACTTGAGCAGGTCGGTGGCCATCTTGATCTCAGGCTTGAGGAAGTCCTGGGCGTCCTGGTCGTAGGTGCTGGGGTCGTTGCTGTGCTGTTCTAGGTACAGGCGGATGGTGGCGCCAGAAGATCCAGTGCCGGAAAGGCGGACGATGATGCGGCTGCCTGAAGAGAAGGTGGCGTACAAGCCCTGGTTGGAGGAAACGGAGCCGTCGAGGTCGGTGTAGGAGAAGTTGCCGGCGCCGGTGACGGTGCGGTCACCGACCTTGCTGCCAATAAAGTTGGCGTCGGCAACGAGGTCCTTGAGGACGCCAACGACCTTGTTGGCACCGTCTGAGTCGACATCCTCGTAGTCGTAACGGGTGAAGAAGGTGCGGCCGTACTCGGTCCAGAAGTCCTTCTGGATCTGCTTGATGGAGGGGGTGGAGTCGGGGTTCTGGACGCCGAGGCCGGCGATGATGTTGAGCCAGGCTACGACGGCCCAGAGGCCGTCCTTCTCGCGGATGTGGTTGCTGCCGGTGCCGAAGCTCTCCTCGCCGCAGATGGACAGCTTGTCGGCGTCGAAGAGGGCGCAGAAGAACTTCCAGCCGGTGGGGACCTCGTAGCAGTTCAGGCCCTGCTTCTTGGCGACCAGGTCGACAGCGCCCGAGGTGGGCATGGAGCGGGCGAGGCCGTAGACGCCGTTCTTCTTGAAGTAGGGGATCAGGTTGGCGTGGTGGGCGATGATGGCGAGGGAGTCGCCGGGGGAGACGAAGGCGTTGGCGCCGTAGATCATGTTGCGGTCGCCGTCACCGTCAGAGGCGGCTCCGAAGGGGATGTTGTTCTTGTCGACAACCTCGACGAGGGAGTGGGCGTACGTCAGGTTGGGGTCGGGGTGACCGCCGTTAAAGTCGGGGCTGGGGACGCAGTTCTGGGTGGCGCCCTTGAGGCCGAGCTCCTTCTCGAAGATGGCGGTGCCGTAAGGGCCGGTGACGCCGTGGAGACCGTCGAAGAGGACCTTGAAGTCAGGGTGGGACTGGAAGAACTTGCGGATCAGGTCGAAGTCAAAGATGTCCTTGAGCATGTCAACGTAGTCGGCGGTGCTGTCGACGACCTCGACCTCGAGGGAGCCGTAGGTCTTTGTGCCGATGGTGGTGATGTCGACGTCGGGGATGGAGGCGATCTTGTACGAGGACAGGGTCTTGGAGGCATCGTAGATCTTGTTGGTTACGGACTCGGGGGCAGGGCCGCCGTTGGCGAGGTTGTACTTGATGCCAAAGTCGTTTTTGGGACCTGGTTCAAGAGGCAATCAGCTTTGAACTGTCATGTCATCCGGGATTGGGGGTTTGATTCTTACCACCAGGGTTGTGGCTAGCCGTCAGGAGGATACCACCGGTGGCCTTGCGCTTGCGGATGACATGGCTGGCGGCGGGGGTGGACAGGATGCCGTTCTGGCCGATAAGCAGCTTCTTGACGCCGTAGGCGGCACCGATCTTGGCGATCAATTGAATGACCTCGGGGTTCCAGAAACGACCGTCACCACCGATAACGAGGAAGGAGCCTGGAGAGACGGTCTGTCAGTTTCGTGGGCCGAAGTGGAGGACGTGCGGGAGGCATTTTATTTACCCTCGACTCCCTCGGGAATGGA
This sequence comes from Colletotrichum euphorbiae, assembly GCA_037178605.1. Taxonomy (NCBI): domain Eukaryota; kingdom Fungi; phylum Ascomycota; class Sordariomycetes; order Glomerellales; family Glomerellaceae; genus Colletotrichum; species Colletotrichum euphorbiae. The sequence continues at coordinate 60,599 of JAXCEF010000266.1, forward strand.
AAGCAGAATGCTCGTGACGAAGGACTCGCTGTAGTGGGGCTGCTGGAAGACGGTGACCTTCTTGCGAAGACCAGAACTATGGCATTGTTAGCGACGAGTCTCTCGGGACGAAAGTAGGTGATCGGAGCTATGGCGGGGCAGCAGAAAATCAGGGAACTGGCGTTGGGAATAGCATCAACGCGGTGTTCGGTGGGGACTTACGTTCCGGGCTTCTGGTCTTGGAAGGGCTTGAACTCGACAGTCTGGACGTCCATGGTGCTAACGATGCCAATTAAGGATGATGCTGAAGGGCGAGATGAGTTGTGGGAAAAGGAGAGTATGTATTGAGAATATGTATGGCTGTAGGTACCTAAGGTAAGGTAGTTACCTAGGTATGGCTAACTGCAGACTCGTTCTTTGGGTGATGGGCCACCTCAGACCAGGGGGGTAAGAGGCAACGCCAACGGGCCTGGAAAGCTTGCTGGGGTTCGCTGCGGTGAGTGGCAGCCGTGGCAGCAGTGAATCGACGATGCGATACGATAGGCCAGAATCTGCGACTCTGCTGGCCCCTGGGAGCTGTGGTCAAGGTGGGGGGCCGCTTGGCCAGTGATATCATTCTGAGGCTGTGACGTGGGCGGGTCCACTGAGCAGCGAAGGAGGGGCAGCTTGCTGAGAGCCCCTCACCACAAGGGGAATCGCATACGGTATACCGCCTCAAGGCAGGGGAAGCTAGCGAATCATGGGGAAGGGGAGGAGCTCGTGTTTGCGCACTGTCTTCTCCGGTGTGTAAATATCCTGGATTGACGGTGATATTTGGGTTGTAACACTGTGGTTAAGATGGCCGCTAGCAGATATGTATCGATTCAGGTCCAGGAGACAGACACCCTTACTTCAACGGCTTCATTTAAAAACCCTGGGTTTTTCGCTAAAATATTTGATTTACCGATTTGCCTCACAAGAAACGGCGCTCACAGCAAGTTGTCCGCCCAGGCCTCGTCCTCGTCCTTCTCGCTGAGAGGCGTCTCCTGAGCGCTGCCACCCCGCCTCCATGTCAACCCAAAAATTGCCTGTCTGTAATACTTGGCCTCCTCTATACTCTCCAGAATATCCTCCTTCGCCTGGTGCAAGCCCTGCTTCACTGGCACATCATCAAGCACTTGTGACGGCGCCCAGCGTTTCGCAGCCTCCTTGATGGTGCTGACGTCCAAGATGCGGTGGTGAAGGTGGTCCACGACCTTCCGGTACGGCTCCTTGTTGAGGAACGATCGATCAGCGTGCACGCTGTTGCCGGCCAACAGCGCTCTCTTCCGCTCCGGGACGTGCCGCTTGATGTAAGCCAGCAGCTCGTCCGCCGCCCGCTCCGGCGTCGTCGTCGATCTGATGACCGCCGCGGTCAGGCCGCTTTCTCCGTGCGTCTTGGTGCACCAGTCGTCCATCTGTGCCATCCGCTCGTGTGACTGATGAACGACGCAGCCCCAGCCCTCGGGATCAACGACTTCTAGGTTCCCGGTGGTGATTATGCAGAAGATTTCGATGATCTCTTCCTTGTCCGGGTCTAGTCCGGTCATCTGTGAGCGTGTCAGTGGCGGTTTTGTCTGCATTGTGAAGTTGGTGGACTTACCTCACAGTCGATCCAGACGAGGGGACCGTCTGAAGCGGACTGCATCTTGGGCACAACTGGTTTTGGCATGAGAAACTCCATCATGATTGTTGATGGCCAATTGGAAGATGTTTGGCGATTTTGAAAGTGGTCGTGTGACTCCGGGGCTTGAAGATATTCGCAGAGGGCGACTTCAGTTTCTTCCCGCAGTAGGCTCGGCCGAGAAGTAAGGTACGGTAGGTAAGGCGGGAGTTACCTCAGAAGGTGGGGTTTGGTCAGGACAGCTTCAAGAGAGTTGTGGCTGTCCGCTTTCTTGCATTGCCGTCATTAAGGTGGCGCACGAGGCATCTGATGATCGAGTTCGTTGGCATAATTCATTCCAGGTTTCCATTAGCCACTCCCCCGCCATTGCTGTCTCACCGCCGAACCCCGCCATCCAGGTAGGTGCGTTCCAGCTCCGATAAGATAGCAGGACGATCAAATGCGATAAGATAAGAGCCCTCCAGCCGCCCGGCCCTTCAAATAGCTGATCAATGATTGGCCACACCCAGCTGATACCCCCGCTCTTGTGCGACCTGCTGGCTGTAAACCGCCAGAGCTCCTTGCAACAACGATCACTCTTATCCTCACTTCTCGTGACTCTACCTTATCTGCTGTGCCCTTTTTCTTGCAAACGAGTCTATCCAATCTCCTGAAAAGTCTTAGTGCCCAAGAACCAGAGAAAGTTTCGCGCTATCCACCGTCGAATTGCGACCAGGGAATATCCTGACCCCCTGTGATCGCAAGTCCAACAACAGGGAATTCCATAATGTCGTCCGTCAAACAATCGGGCTTGCCCGTCGCGGTGCCCCCAGAATCCACCGTCGTTCCCCCAGAGAAACCGTCAATGTCCGCATCGCCACCGCGTATCCTGATTATCGGCGCTGGGTCCAGAGGCCAAGCCTATGCCCGCGCCACCGAGACATCCACTAACGGCGTTGTGGCTGCTGTCGCCGAACCGATCACCTACAAGCGACAGACATTCGGCAGGACCTACATATGGGGCTCAAATGCTCCATCTGAAGGCCAGCAATTTTCCGAGTGGACCGAGTTCGTCGAGTACGAGACGCGCCGTCGTGAAAGGGAAGCTGCTGGGGAGGCTGTGCCACCTGGTGTCGATGCCGTCTTCGTCTGCGTCCTCGACGAGATGCATCGCAATGTCGTCGTCGGATTGGCGCCGCTTGGCTTGCATGTTATGTGCGAGAAACCCTTGGCGACATCTCTAGCAGACTGCCTGGACATGTACGAGGCCCTCAAACCCCCTGCTGGGCAGGAACCCAAGAACGTCTTTTCGATCGGCCACGTCCTTCGATACAGCCCATACAACATGTTACTCCGCAAGCTGCTCCTAGAAGAACGCGTCATTGGCGACATCCTGAACATCGTACACACAGAGCCGGTAGGCTGGTGGCACTTCACCCACTCCTACGTCCGCGGCAACTGGCGGAACGAGCAGACCACTGCCCCAAGCTTACTTACCAAGAGCTGTCATGATATTGATTTGCTTCTCTGGCTTCTGAGTTCGCCCGTCAAAGCCGGCCATGGCACTCCACATCTCCCGTCCACAGTGTCTTCTGGCGGTTCCCTACAGTTGTTCAGGAAGGGTCGGAAACCAGCTGCGGCAGGGAACGCCACGAACTGTCTCTCTTGTCCCTTAGGTGACCAAGGATGCAAGTATTCTGCAAAAAACGTCTACCTGGGACCGGACCTAAAAGGGTTGGACTCGGGGAATACCGACTGGCCCGTCAGCATTGTGCTCCCCGAGATCGAAGACTTCGGGACGACTTCCGAGCGAAACAAGATGTTAGCCTTGAAGCTTGCGGAAGACTACGATGATTCGACCCCAAAGGAGGATGTCTCGTCGCGGAATTGGTTTGGACGTTGCGTCTTTGAGGCGGACAACAACGTTTGTGACGAACAGACGGTGACAATAAGTTGGGACGACGTCTCAGGCGAAGCCGAAGTCACAAAAATGTCGAAGTCTGCTACGCTACACATGGTTGCCCATACCAAGAAGATATGTGAGAGGTACACGCACATCTACGGCGCCGACGGTGAGATTTATGCCGATTCTCGCACCATTACCATCGATAACTTCAACACCGGCACCACTCAAGCGTATCACCCCACTGTCGAAGACGCTGGCCATGGTGGAGGTGATAAGGGACTTGCGCGACAGTTTATCCTAGCTGTTGATCGAGTGAAGAACCACAGATGGACAGCAGAGAGAGCTCAGAACGAGTACATTGGCTGCTCGTTAGAGGAAGTCATCCGCTCGCACGCTATGGTCTTTGCTGCAGAAGAAGCGCGGACGAGCAAGAAGGTAGTTGACTGGGAAGCATGGTGGTCAAGCAAGATTGCGAACACCGGCAGTGACCGCGACGCAGCCCCCGGCGACCAATCCCGAGCGCGGCCAGAGGATTAAGGCGTGTGGCCAAAGGCTGCCTTTGAGCAAGTTCACTGTCGGGCCACTACCTCGAAGACGTCAACACGTCAAGGTAATGGAGACTCGGGCATCATTCCCGATGTTTCTTTTCCAGGAGTTGCGAAGGTTTATACCACATCGCCTCCTCGGGGACAAGCTGCCGGCGGGCTCTCCCCGAGGTGGTTAGCTTCTACAGCTCCAGAAGAAGTTCCTTGCCAATCACAAATACCACAGATGAAAGTTCCTTTCGCGTGGGGGCGCACCTGCGGTTCAGCTAATGCTCCGGTCAACCGCCCTGCCAGCATTACCGCTGAGAGTCGTCTGATTGAGACCACCCCCCGGAAATGTTGTGTCGATCCCCCACGTTTTCAGCACCCTATTCGGTACTCGGCAACCAATGACAACCGTAAGTCTCAGATGAAGCCAATAAGCTTACGTCTGAATGCCGCACGATCTCGGAACCCCATCAGCCAAGCTTCGATTCCGACGATGCATGCACATAATCGGCCCTGCATGGTACTCCCGCCGGGTGCTCCCCGGGGTCGATGGGTTCTTCGACGAGCAACTGGCGAAGTTTACAAACATACAAGCTCCCCGGCGGTCTCTTCCGCGTGTAACTTCCACGACAAGTAGAAAATGGCCCCTGAGAAGACTCGGGAAGCCTTGGCCAGTCGCATTTTAATACGAGAAACGCTCCTTGTGGCGATTCCATGGTGATGAAAGCCAACTCAACTTCCTTCAGAGATGTTATACATCAGACAGACTCTCAACGATGAGTGACAAGATCTCGCATGCGCGACAAGCGAAAGATTTCCCGTCGGGCTTGAACCCCCGTCACAGCAACTCATACACACTCGACGGGGATGTTGCCGACAACTGATGAAGTCGGAGAGAGACTGCGCGCCGCAACTCCCGCTGACATTGCGGCCAGTTTTCCTCGGGGAGCATGCGATGTCAACTTCTTCCAGACCGTTGTTTGGAAGCGATCCAGAAACGTGCGGGATTTCGGGGCTTCCCCGTTCTTCGGATGGGAGAGACGGGCACGTCATCTCATAAATCCGGCCGCTGTCACTCTTTGCAAGCTGAAATATAATTCGAATTCGATCAGATTTCTGCTCCAGGAGAAACAGTGAACATCGTACTGGCAAAGCCACATAATAAGCCTGTGGCGCCCGGCTTGACGTGCTACCCTAGACATGTCTTCTCGCTTTGAGGTGTAAGCATCGGCAACTACCTCGCGGGAGAAAATACGCCTTTCCACCAACCCAAGATACGTCACACAAAGGAAGACCGGATCTTTCGGGGACGCGAGGGTCCACTGCCAAGTTAAAGCAATATAAAGCCCAAAGTCAATTCACGAGAATCCTACCACAATTCTCCGATCATTAAACAGCCACGGGAGATTGTTAGCATCCCCGAAGCTACATGACTGATCGCTAGTAGTGCGCCAAGTCGTCATCCTGAAAGCCACCTGTTTCACGAGTCAGTCAGAATAACCACCCCGACTGACTCTTCGGGCTCTCCCCTCACTCTCTAGTGAAGCCATCCCTATCCCTGACACACCTTTTGCACGCCGAATCCAAAGCTCCAGCAACTTCAAATTGTTGAGACAGCAGGCGGCACTTTGCCGCAGTACTATCGCCAACTTTTTTCCCTCTCTGTGCGCAGCCGCAGTTTAACTGCAGAGCTCGGGTTCCTAGGAGTAGGCGGCGGGGTGGCGTCGGCACTTGAATGAGATGAACCTTGTTGATTTCCAGCCTCCGTCTCGATTCCAACCAGTAGTTGGGTCGAAGCAAACACGGCATTCTTCTCCGCCCCTGCGAATGATACCTCCGAACCACGATTTCACCTCCACTTGCAGAACGTAGTCTAGTCTGATGCTTGTCCGTCCCGTGTCAGCTGAGAGATAACACACTGGTGACTGAAGTGAGGGGGGGCTCTAAAGCAATGCCAGCTGGCTAGGGAGGACGACGTGAAGGCGGCGTCGGCGAGTAGCCCCGAAGGTCCCGTGCGCCGCAAAGCTTCCAACGGCCGTGAACGTCTGCACCTCATAAAAGGACCCCCTCCATCCCCTCCATCCCCTCTAGACCCTCCAATCGAACCTTTTATCACGCGAGAAACGCATTGATTCCCGCGTTGAACGAACGATCGGACGAATCACCAAACCAGTTGAGGGGTTTTGTCTCAAGAATAAGAAGCATCAACAGCCGCACGTTACCTTTCTTGTTCGCAGCTCACGCTTCTCCCCGTCAAGTGCCAAGGGGCCTGCCACCGAAACTTGCTTCTCCGCTGAATTTCCAGCTTTGAACCGAAAATAAAAGCACACACGCACACACCAACACAAACATACATAAGCAGTAAACATGTCGTCCTCCGGAGCCCCTTCCGCCCCCGCAGCCGACGAGCTCCCCTTCGGCCCCGTCTCCCGCCACATCACGACCCACGACGCCAACGGCCGGGCCGTCTTCTCGGACGCCTTCCCCGTCCACGTCACCCCCGACCCCCTCCCCAACATGTACTTCCACACCTGCTACACCACGCCCTCGTTGCCCGTCAATATGGACGGCGAGCAGGACCTGACGGCCTACGCCGAGCACCACCCTAAGATGCCGACCCTGCACCTGCCCTCGGGCTCCGTGCTCAGAGTGGTCGACTTTGGCCCGCAGACGGGCCCGATGATGCACCGCACCGAGTCGTGTGACTACGGCATCGTCCTCAAGGGCGAGATCGAGTGTCACCTGGACGACGGGGCCAAGAGGACGTTGAGGGAAGGCGAGATCATGATCCAGAGGGGGACGATGCACGGGTGGAAGAACGCGACGGATCAGTGGGCCCGGGTCATCTTCTGTTTGCAGCCTGCGAAGCCGGTGGAGGTCAACGGGCAGCTGTTGAAGGACGATATCCCGTTTATGAAGGTCTCGCCGGAGAGGCAGGCGGATTACGAGAAGTTTATGGCGGAGCAGGAGGCCAAGGCGAAGAAGTGAGGATGCCGAAATCTGGCTGATCAAATAGCATTCGAACAGATCTTTTCGTTCAGAGAGGTGGCGGACTCTTACTTACATTACATGCAAACGCGTTGTACTGGATGGGCCCTCGCGTTGCAATATGGCCAGTATCTGCTTTGGAGAAATCAGATGCCTCACCAAATACTTATTCCTCGTTTTGGGGGCAGAATAGCATAAGATTAGTGAAGAGTCTTGGAGTGATCAAATCTCTGTCGGTTCGGTATTGCTTCCCTTCCTCTGGTGACGTCAAATCTTTGGTATGTCCTCTTCTGGGTTCAGGACATTCAGCAACACACATGCAGCAAACTGCCTCGTTCATTCCAACTTGTGGTGGGTCTCGCTTCAGCAGTATACTGTTTGTGCAGTTCTAAACGTCTTGAGGGGCTTGAAAGTGGGCGGGAGCCCATATCATATTTGTATAAGGAATGTGATCATGCCACTCAGACATGGAAGGCTCCAACCACCACGGCGCCTATCGCAATACTTCATCTCGATGAGACTCGGTCCTTTCTCTCCTCTCCGATCTCCTTCCAGAATACTTCTCTCGATTTGACCTGTTTCCGAAGCGTCCACCGCCGACGCGAGTTTAGCTCGACGTGGACGCCCTTTGCCTTAGACAAGGACGTACCGGCGATTAGACAATATCACCACCACCACATCGCCGACGCGAATATCTGACTCATATCCTCCACCCCTACAATCCCTTTTGCAGGACGCAGCACAGTATTCGGGCCCGGTCCCTGACGAGAATCCATCAAAAGCCTCGACTCCACACATCTTCATATTTCAGTTAATGGGAAGTATACTGTATCCCTCCAAAGGATCGTCCAGATACTGTTAGAACACCCTCAAGTTCCACAGGTACCGTCGTGGATGACAAGCGCCCGTCAATGCGTGTGTCCTGAGAATAGTCCACTGAAACTCGAGAACGTCCCTATCAGGCAGCTCATCCTCGGTCTCAGCGGATATCTCGATAATGTGCCCTTGCTCCACCGGTCGCGCGCTACCAGTCTGCGCAGGTGGTGGAATGACTTCGTCGCGAGGATCCGTTGAGAAAAGACGCCTAGTTCTCCATGGACGGAATTGGGCCTTGGTCCAGCCAGTGGACCCTGAGCCGGATCGTAGGCCTGTCTGAAATGGGCGAGTCCAGAGGCTCAGAGGCCAGCAAACCCTGTGACCAAGCCTTGTGCAACTCTCTGCTCAAGCAGATCATATCATGTTTCCTACCTTGGGTTTGCGGTCCATGTCTTACATGTCGTTGTGCAAAAGCTTGTCCGACAGCCTTTGCCAACGATCCTCGTCCCAGAGAGGCGCAGCCCAATACAATCCATCGTGGAAATTACCGTTATAACTTATGTTCTTTAGCCTCATCGGTGATGGGAAATATGTGACAACTGTCCGGGTGAGGAGCTCCGACGACTACGCAAACACCGTTATCGCGTTGAAAGTCCTGCGTTCAAAAGCGTGTTATTCGTAGTTGAAGGCAACGGAGAGACATTTACGATGGATCAAGATGCGGCTGTTGTGAGGATTCAAGGTTTGGAAAAGCCACACATTAGGCACATTGGCTACAGCGTGGATAGTCGCGACTGGGTTATAAGCCGTCACCGCGACAATCTGATCACAGAGTTAGATGCTTATGAGACTAGTATGTCTCAACCGGCGCCGGATGCTCTAAGCACGAAGATCCAAGAGATGAAGACTGGCAAAAGGGCATCGCCACCTTCGTACACGGGAGACGGAAGCCGGTTCCGAGTTCGTTTTACTGAGCTTCAAAGGATATGTATCCGAAAACTACAATGCCAGTTGGTTACCCATGTTGTTGAGATGCGTCGCGAAGGCCGGGAGTCGCCCGGCTGGGAGCATACGCTTGAGCAGTACCGGGGAAGATTTATCTTCTTACTTCCGCACCTTGTTTTTTCCACCCTCTCAAGTTGCTTAATCATCCATCGATCTCTCCGTTCTCTTCGTTTTTGACCCAGAATAGGATGATGCCCAGCGCAAAAAGGTATTGGTCACAATGAAAGCCCTCAAGAACCACGACTACATGGAGAAGCGCAGCAACCCAATCCGGGACCCGTTTCTTGCAACGGATGAGGATGCCATAGACGATTATATTCTCAACCACAAAATTTACAGTAAACTCGCAGATGACAAGAACGTTGTGTATAAGGCTTCGCTCAGGCCGTGGGAATACAAGGGCCAAAAACACCACGAGCCCATCTGCGGCACGCGAAGCAAAAATACCGCCAGGAGGTGGTTAAGCGGCTCCACGGAGCGACTTGTGATCGCAGCAGTTGGTGGCGATTTTGTGCTCGGTCCGATGTGGCTCATCGTCATGAGGAGTGGTCTCTGTGCGTCTCTTAGCACGACGACAGCATCTGTCTCAGGGTCCGGTCTACTAATGGCGTTTTACCTGGATGAGTATGCAGGCGTTCTGGCCAGCACGGCAGCGTATGCGGCGGCCTTGGTGGTGTTTGTAGGGACAAGCAGCACACGAGCCACAAGGATCAACTCTTGCCGAGGAACAGCGACGGAAGAAGACTTGGAATCCTGACAAGTGTTATCCAATAATCTACAGCATGTCGGAATAACTCTACTAGATGAACACCCGTTCATCTTCATAGCTATTGCCACTTACTAACTCTGACCACCCAGCGAATCTAGCCTAGCCGTCACGGCGTCACCTTGTTGTTCAGAAACGAAGAAACTTGGAAGTTTAGCCCCAGGGCGCACGGCGCAATTCTGCTTTAATATATTATATAGGTGATTCGCGACTCTGCTGCCGTCTTGCAGCCCTTGCCACCTGCGCGCTTATTCGGGCCGTCCTAGACGATATATTCAATTGGTGTGGAGGAACGATGGATGACTATCTGCCTCTGGGCTGTTGGAAATAGCTATTCGGTCAGTAGTCGGTTTATGCAGCAGTCCTGCGGCGAATAATCACAAAGTGATGACGACGGAGAAAACGACGGAGACGAAGACTCACAGAAAATAGAAAAGACGATGCAGGAAAGAGAGCTGGGATCTTTTCAACGCCTACTGAATTCTGAAATACCAACACTTTAGCTCTCATTGTCTGCTGATTGACGATTGTTTGGCAAGCTTGCTCGCATGTTTTTCTAAGTTCTGGGCATTTTCTATTAATAGAAAATGCGAGCCATACCTTCCAAAATGAGCCTGGAAGCTGCAATCAAGCTTCTGAGCGAAGCATTATGATCTGACGAGCCCATGTTGGCCTTCGAGGCCACTCTTGGCTGTCCAACGAACTAACTCCACCAACATTTACGCATGCAGTTGGCCGACATAGTCGACAAGCGGCGGGTTAATGATTAGTAGAAAAGAGGAGAACATCAGGACACAACGCCACCATTCTTTCTGCACTCTCTTCTTTCTCGAACTTCGACAGGCAGTTAGAAAGCCGTCTGTCATATCTTTGACCCCAATCCCGATCAAGCCACCAACTGGCTCTTCGCCATCCTCCGACACCGAAGAATACAGTGAAGAGCAGATCGTGATTATGAGTTTGAATTCCTCTTAGTGAGATGGCTGGTTTAATCTTGCAAGACTGGACAGCAGCATGGCTTAACAAACCTCGCGATAGGACCCTGCGCTTGCGGAAACATGAAGACTGGTCTGAAGTGGATATCAGAAGGTCAATTCTTTGAGAAGAAATGCTGCTCATAAGGATCTGACAAGTACTAGCGTCGCTGCCTCAACTACCTCATCTTTGAGCGAAAGCATTGACGAGTACCGTCGGATCCATGGTAGAACATATACTCAGAAAGTCGACTACTGGGGACCAAACGACGACACCCAAAAATTTGGACTTGATTCAAATAAGATTTCTTTTTTTTTTTTGCCGAAATTATTCGTAGGAAATTCGTTGTCATCACTAACTGACTTCAAAGATAGTCATTGGTGGATGACGTTATTCCTCACGCCAATGGGCCCCAAAGCGCAGATGATGAAACTTCAAGTAAATTCCAATGAGACGGCAAAACTGACATTCTCCATAGGGAGTGCTTGAACTCGGTACTGGGACTGGTATCTGGGATATATAAGTCCTCAGACGCTTCCCGATCAAGTAGAAGGACTCTGTTAATGGAAGCAGCGATTTTCGCCGACGAGTTCCCTTCTGCCGAGGTGATCGGAGCCGACGTCTCACCCATTCAGGACACATGGGTCCCTCCCAATTGCAAATTAATATTGGACGACATCGAGCAATCGTGGAACTGGCTAGAAACCCTTTTCAACCCCATTCGCTTTCGCAACCTCGAAGGCTGCATCGCTAACCGGTCAAAGATGTATTAACAGGCTTTCCAATGTATGGCACCAGGAGGCTACATTAAAATCAAGGAGTTTGACATGGAAAATCGATCGCAGGTTCACGAGGATCTGGGCGACGAACGTCCTTTCAAGGGACGGTCCAAACACCTGATGAGGCTAGTGAGAGGGCGAGGCTAGGGAAGGTAGGGGTCTAGTGCCGTGACCACGGCATGACTAAGAGTCTCGAAGCGGCTGGCTTCGTTGATATTGTCGAGATGAAGTGGCCAATCCTAATCGGGGGCCGGGCCAGACACCCCGTTCTGAAAGATGTTGGTACAGCGTCGTTGGATTACCTCGACCAATCACTTGAGGGCTTTGGGACGTTCCTTCTGAAGGAAATAATGTGCTAGGAGTACGCCGAGGTTTTGGTGCTCATCAGCCAATTCCGCCAGGCTCTCAAGAACTACAAGATCCGTTGTGTATGCGCGCAAGCCGGGAGCTGCTCAGTCGACAGCGCAGGAGAAGCTCCCCGGACCGGGAGCGTGGAGGGATGGTCGAGTTGTGACCTGAAGCCGCAGGGATCTAGACGACTGAGATAGCCGTGACTAGAAGCAGGTTTCCATCCTATCGACTTAGCTAACACAGCCGGAGACCTGTTACTTTGTGGAACGCGACGCTCCTTAGGGTTGCTTATTGGATCTTGAATGACATAACAGTGGCTGGTACAGCTAGCCACAAGTCCAGACGACCACCCCGAGTCGGCCGATCGTCGATTCAGAATCCTCTACCGAGCGGGGTTTTGTGGCTCGAGGCTCCTGTTAGTGTTGGGTGCAGAGCTAGGCGGAAAAAGCAATTCTGTAAATGACTAGGATGGAGGAAAAGAACCGTGAACAAAAGGAAAAATGACACAACGCCTTTGTTGAGTCAAGAACACCAACTTCAGCGAGACAAAACACAGGAGACCGGTCCTCTTCCGGGCCATTCTACTGGTCAAGTAAGTGGGCGGGCATCCTAGGGATTGCTTGACCCGATGGGACGGTGGCCGGCCTTGCTGCCGCGTATTCCATGGAACGGCCGATAGATCTCCTCCTTGTCTTCTCGCCATGTACTGGCTTGATGCTTTCTTTCTCACAATAGCTTTGATAGAAAGCTCCGTCGTCAGGCCACAGCCCGACCAACGCGCGCGACCAGACGCGTCGGGGGGGGGGGGGGGGGGGGGGGTGACACGGTCTCGTCCCTTTCCTTAACCCCTCCGATGCCCGAAATGCCCGCCTGTTGCTGTTGACAGAGTTTCAAGACATAACAATGTCACGAAGGCCTAGACCATCGAGTTGAACGAATAATTATGGATGATGTTGAAATGAACCGGGGCTGGCGAATCAACAGACGAACGGCAGCAACAGAGGATAAAGTTCTCGTCGGGCCGGCGATAGCGCTTATCTGATACGGAGTTTAGCCGAGGTTACCCGAACGCGTCTGAGATGACGGTCTGATCACCTGATAATTAGGGGGTCAAAACACAGGCTACTACCTTGGGTAGGTACCTACCTACCTACATGGCATACTTTCTCTGGCTGATTCCCAAGTCTCTCAAAAGAAACCTCCAAAACTGGTAGATCTAAATCCAGCCTTGCTTATTCTCGCAGTATCAGATCAAACATTCTGCCGCCCAGTGGGTGCAAGGTAAGCTGAGGTACCCGCTCCAGTGTCGCAACCTGGAACCTGAAAGGCAGGCAGCCCTCGTATCCACTCGTACCCCGACTGCTGACAGGTGCCCACCCCCTGATCCACCCCGAGAAAGTGGGCCTTCCACGGCCGTGAGAACAAAAAAAAACGAAAAAATTGGACATGCCGCCAACACACCTGCCCACATCTCATCCCGACAGCTTCCTCTCACCTTACCTCTCGTTGTCATCGACTTCGACGTCGCTCGTCACTCACGACACTGTTGCCGACGCGTTTCTCAGTCATCGCAGTCAACCGCCCAGCATGCCTCGACGCGCCGCCTTGGAGCCTAAGCCGCGCAAGCCGCAGTACTCCCCCGAGAAGCGCGCCCGCATCGCCGTCCTGTCAGAGCTGGGCATGTCTCTCAAGGAGATCTCCGTCAAGGAGGACGTCCCCGTGTCTTCCATCAAGGGAATTGTCACCCGCTATCGCCTCCAGCAGGCCGGTCGCGATCGCCCGCGTCCCGGGCGCCCTCGCATCCTGTCCGACCGGGACGTGAAGACGGTGCTGCGCATCCTCAAGGAGAAGCCCGCCATCTCGTTCGCCGAGCTCAAGCGGGAGGCCAATCTGACCTGCGCAACCAAGACCCTCGTGCGCTATCTGCAGATGCAGGGCATCAAGCCCAACAAGCCGCCCCCGGGTGATTCCGAGGAGGAGGCTTCGAAGCTGCGCGTCTTGGCTGAGCCCGAGCCTGCTGATGAGGAGTGAACGAACCTCCGCGCCGAATGCGCACGTATTTGAAGCAAGCCAAGCCAGGCCTTGAACACGCGTTCAGACGCGACATCGGGTTCTGGCTTGGTATCACGATGAATAATTTTATGAGATGGACGACTTGTAAGAGGCGCCCACGCTAGGAGGTATCACGTGCACGGCTGACGATTGATGGCAGATGAACACGCATTATGAAGGGCGTTGGAGGCCTAGAAGGGAGGGTCGACTTTCATGTTTCGTCAAATCAAGTTGATCTCGAGCAGCGACATCAATCATTGGCGGTACACAGCACGCCAGCATGCCTACGTTTGCATCGAACAGAATTTCTGACGATCCTCCTCCAGCTTTTGGAATGAGCACGAGCCGGCTGCTCGAGGCTGTGGTAGATCTGCATTGCGGCTATGGAGGATTTTTGAGACTACTTGGGCTTCGCCATCTTTCTCTCAACTTTCATGAATGGACGCCTAGTTCAGTGTCCGGCAGTGGTCAACCCAAAGAGCATCCTGATCACACAGGCTTACCGGCAGTATTGTTATCTGAGGACAGGTGGACTGTAACAACAACATTAATGAGAAAATCACTTACCTAGCCTATCTCCTGGTATGACAGTCACCCATGACCTTCTCAACGTGTTTCAGGTACTTCATCTCGCTGGACTCGCCGACTTGCGCCTCCTCGACGCTAGGTAAGAGACCCCCCCTCTCAGCCTTTGCTCTCCAAGTCTGCCAGTTCACGTCCGCAATTCTTCGATCGATGAACACCACTCGGCCGCCCTCCCGCACAGCCCCGCAAAACACCTTGATCCAGTTGATCTTACCATCGACTTCCCTGTCATCCAACTCCCACTTGCACAGCTCCCATCCCGGGGGTCTGACGTACCGCTTCCCGCTGCGTAGCCCGGCAATCACGAGGCACTGAAGTTGGAGGCAACTCATCTTACTGGCGCCCCTACGGATACCTTCTTCATCCATCTTACCTCGTCCGTATGACCGCAGGTCCAGAAAGACAGTCTCGAGCTGCGGCATAACGGTCCAATCGACCTCGAGAATGTTCGCCTCCGTCTCGACAAACAGTCTCATCCCAAAGCCCATCTTGGTCTCCGGGTTTCTTCGTAGTCGAAGCTGGAACCAGGGGTCTTTGGCAACGCCGTTGAACATTAGATGCCGCGGGAAGTCACCTGTGTCGCTGGAGGATGATCTGTAAACTAGCGCGCCGTAAGACATGCACTTACCTGTGTCATCATCGGGGGCTCGCGGGAAAATCTGCTCAAACTGACGATGATGGTTCTGTTCGATGTCCTGCAGCGCCCAATTGAGGGCGACAGGAAACCTTTGCTTGAGCTGTTCCATCAACATGCACGTGCCTTGCGGATCCAAGCTGGCCCTCATGGAGAATCCGACATGGTCCGACTCACCATGGACTACGCCAGAGAGGTACCTGCCTACATTATTAAATGTTCCTCGTGTGTATATGTCAGTCCGCTGCAGGTCGTAGATCAGGTTGACGGGGTCGGTTGCGTGGGAGCAGACACCCCAGTCGGGCACGAAGAGGGCAAAGGCGCAGGGGCTCTCCGTGGACAGGAGTTCGAAGAGGACGTTGCGTTGAAGTTCGACGGGCAGACGTGTTAGTCGGTCGATGATGGTGGGGTCAGCACTTGCTGCATGGGCTGAGAGTTCCATCTTGACTCGGGTTTCGTGCTGTGATTGTCCCGAGTATCCTTGAGAATGCTGAAGTCTGGATTATCCAGGCAGATCGGTTCCTGGGGACCGAGGCATCTTATATTCATATCATCGATGTTCGGCTGACCCGATCCCAGTGGTCGCGGCCTGGCCCGCTCCTTTGTTCAAAGTACGCCAACAGCATCCCTGTCCTTCGAACCAGGGAACAATGCTATTGAAACTCGGGCCACTGCCCTCGAGGCCTAGAGGCTACGCATGGTCAAAGACATGCCTAGTGCGGACCAATCAAGCTGTTCACAAGCATCTACGCACAGCGTGGAAGACCCGATTGATGGTGTAAGTCTTTGATCTCGAGGTCACGACCACATCTTTATCGGGATAGGCCTACCCCGAGATACACGGCTTGCGACCAATTCCGAGGACCGTATTAGAGATAGTACGTGATAATTCCAGTCCGTGAGTAGAGTAGTCAAACTAAATCATACATAGGAATCATCTCGTCCAACGTAGCCTCCAACATTTCCTTCTGCTCCGTGTAAAACTCCATCGCCTCAACGTGACAACGTCGAACTTCATGCCTGCTTCCGTCCGCTTCTTCAGTCTCTTCCGGAGATCCCGGAAGCGTTCCTCCAGGATTCCCGCGCGATACATTGTGTAATCATGGAGCAGCATCGACTGGTCACTGATCAGTCTCTTCCGGAGATCCCGGAAGCGTTCCTCCAGGATTCCCGCGCGATACATTGTGTAATCATGGAGCAGCATCGACTGGTCACTGAT
>JAXCEF010000267.1:0-76545 GCA_037178605.1 Colletotrichum euphorbiae
AGAAGGGTAATATTATTATCTTTATTATTAGATAGCTCTTCAACCCTACTAGTAATATGAATAGGAGGGTCCCAAACTATTAGTAGGTCTACTAATTATGAGGCTTATTAGATATAAGTATTATAGGGTTTATTATAATAGCTTAAAGGCCTTAACCTTTCTGCTATTATGATATCCTCTACTAGGTTAATAAACTAGCACTTTAGCTTAAAACTAAAGAGAGTAGCGTCAATAAAATCGCATAATTATATAGTTATTTTCCCTTAATTTATAGGCCTAATAGGCTAACTTAACTACGCCCTATTATAGTTAATAATGCGAGCAACTTCTTCTAGCAAATCGGGCTACTACTTTAATACTAGTCTACTTGCTGACATAGCATAACTTAAATAAGATTCTTTATTAATTAGGATATACTTAAAGATCATCTGTCCGTCTATTAACTTTATATTTTAACTCTCATTAATAATACTAGTCTTAACTTTAGCTAGGGAGTTAAGGGTTCTAATATAGTAATAAGGTGCTATATAATAATAAATACTATTTTGGCTTGCTATAAGAGCTTTAATATAGGTACTAATGATATAATTAATAGCGCTATTAAACTAATAGCATCTAGTAGCCTAGAAGAAATTATATCTCGGGGTGCTATTTAACTGCTAGTAGCTACCTTAGTAGCTACCTCAATACCTACTATAGTAGCTACCTCTACCTCTTCCCCCGAAATCTTGGCCTTATTAATAACCACCTTAATAGCCTCCTTAAAAGCCTTAATTCTAATTATACTAGTAGGATTACTACTAATATTAGGTCTGTAAATTATCTTGAGATTATTAATCATACGCTTTAGTAGCCTCTGTAGCGTTTAGGTTGAAAGTAATATCCCCTTAAATAGTAACTCTCCTAATAAGGGCTAAAATATCTATTTCATAGTTAGCCCTATTAATATTAAGGGTTCTAAAGTTTTCTACTAGGGAGTTAATAATAGAGCTTATTATTTAGGCTACTAAAAGCTTCTTAGTCTTTATCTTTAACCTAGTTAAAATTATCTTTAAAGGGATAGGCAAGGTTATTATAGGCTTAGGTTTAATAAGGCCTAATAACTACTGAAGTTCTTATTAAGCGGTATACTACCTAATGAGGGCATTTTTAACTACTATATACTGCTTCAAAATAACTTTAGTAAGCTTATAGCCCAACTCTCAAGCCACAGCTCTCATAGCCCTCTCAGAAAAGCATTAGTAAGCAACCTAAATAAGCTCAGTATTAGTAAGATCTAGATATCCTCACTAGATAGCATACTAATAAAGGTAGTAGATAGTAGCAATTAAGGCTATCACTAGGGAAGGATTATTATCTTTAATATGGGGTTCTATAATAAGGTTTCTAAGGTCCTCATTTAGATCCTATTAAGTCTTTAGGTCTATAAATCCAAATAAGTAAATAGGTTTCTCCTTAGCTTTAGCCTAGGTCTTAGCTTTATTAATATATAATCATATTATATCTCTATAGTTAGTAGAACTATATATATAGACTTTATTCTTTATATCCTCATTAACCTTACAATATAGCTTTAAAAGGCTCTTATACTCTATAAGGAAGTCTAAGATATTAGTTCTAATAAACTTAGGCGCTCTAGTTAAATAGGGAGTTATTATAGTAATAGTAGGACGCTTCATAAGGATATCTACTAGAATAGCAAAGTCCTAATTAGTATAACCCCTTATTATTATACTAAAAGGGCTTAAGGAGGCTAGGTTAAGCCCTAAGTTAAGATTCATAGGCCTATCCTTATTATCCTCAGAGAGTGGTTTATTTAAAGCTTAAGATTATATCTTACTAAATAAAGGGTCAGAAACTATACTTCAGGCTGCTTCCCTTTACTAGGAGAGGACTTAATATCTGGGTTACTAGAATAAGAGGCAGATATATTATTTATAGGTCTATAAATACCATATTAATTATATTTAAGTATTATTAAGTAATTATTTATCAAACCTCTATAAGAAATTACTAAGTCGATAAATTAATATAACTTTCTAATATTTTTAAAAATAAAGGGGGGAGTAATAGCAGGTCTTCTAAATTATAAATCAAAAAGTAATAAAAAAGAAAAGGAATATAAATAAATATAGAAAAGCTTTATAGCCTTAGTCTTACTATCTTAATAGTAATCCTACTCTAAGTCTTAATATTTAAATTAAGAAAAGTCTTCCCTAGTGAGGCTCCTATCTTAAAATCTTATAGCTTACTATATTAAAATACTTTATATATTAGTATACTTACTCTTAGTACTCTAAGCTATATTAAAATAGGTTTATTAATATTCTTTTATTAATCTAGTTAATCTCGCTTTACTTATTAGCTTAATAAGACTACTATTTCTCCTATATTAGTTTTATCTATAGCTTTTTAGCTATCTCAGCCATAATAGACTAATTAAAAAGACTAGTAGTAGATGAGAGTAATTAAGAATGAGGGAGGGATATAAGAGAGAAAAAATAAAAAATAGTCGGTTCTAGCTGAAATACCAAAAGAAGGGAGGATTTCAGGGTCTTCATGATTCCTATTAACTTTTCAAAAGAACGCTTAGCTATAGTAATCCCTCTATAGGCTAATAGGTCTGCAAATCGCCTATTCTCCTCTATTTAGCTCTTATTTATATATTATATCGTTATTTCTTTATTTCTTTGTAGTAGCTAGATATTATAATTGTCTAGAAAAGGAGTATATATTTATTAGTATATGTTATAACAGCGGGATATCTGGATGTAACGAAGGCACCCCACTCTCTTAGAAACCTTTGAGGGTTATAGTAAAGAGCAAAAAGATCTGCCTCTAGGCACTATTAAGAAGAGCAGGAGCCTAGTGGGGACTATAAAGATAGTAAATAATATAATACTACCTATAAATAGATAGGAATAATAAAAGTAGGCTCAAAAGATGCGTGTAGCGATTTGCAGATCTAATTAGAAAGAATGGGAAGAATTGGGCTTGAAATGGAAGAGATATTGCAGGTAATTATGTATGGGATTATTAAGGTATAAGCCCCCTTGAGGACGAAAAAGACTATAGATGATAGTGCTAATGATCCCCTCCCCGCATCGCGGTCTTCCGTTTTAGACCCCATTGATAGTGGGCCTGCTGACTGAACAGCCAAGCCATCCTGTCCCATTCCAGTACTTAGGTTTATAAATTAGGTGAGGGATATATTATGCTATTTATCTTCTGAGTTACTGATGTTCTAATGGTTCTTACTCGTATTAAGTAATTAGAAATATATCTGAATCTCTTTATTTATATTATTATGTATTATTAAATTATTAGTTATTTCTTCTATAGCCCCCTTATAATTGGTAAGTATTATAGGCTACGCCCAATTAGAACTATCTGGGCTTCTGCCTAGATTCACCGCTCTTAGGCCCTACCTAGTAGGTACCTATAAACCTAGCGTAACCTTGCTAAAGCGGGAGACTCTCTCTTTTCCTCTTTAGCTTCAAACAAATAGTATTACGCTACCTCTTATCGCATAGACTTAAGTCCAGCCCTTTAGATATAGCTTATTAATATCTACGCAATTATTTCTCTATATAATTAAGAGCAAAACCAATAAAGTTCTCTTTTCCTATATGGAATATAGGGGAAATAATAAGATTAATAGTATATTCAAGATATATAAATCTTACTTACAAATAAAAACGCAAAGGTTAGAGCTATTTATAACAGATAATATACTTAAGGTTAGTATATATATACATAGTTTATTTTGAAAAAAGTCTTTTATTAGTATAACTCTATAAGTAAATTAATTTAATTTACCGCTCTTCTAGATTATAGGCATTACTAGTCTTAATACTATATGTTAGGAAGAGCAGGAGCCGAATGGAAACTACAGAGATAGCAAACAATACAAAACTACCCACAAATAGATAGGAATAACAAAAGTAGGCTCAAAGAATACGCATAGTGATTTGTAGATCTAATTAGAAAGAATGAAAAGAATTAGGCTTCAAATAGAAGAGATATCATGGAAATCATATATAGAATTATTAAGGTATAAGCCTCTTAGGGCTAAAAAGACTATTAATAGAAAGCATAATAAAAACTATAATTAAAAACACGTGAAGGGTTCCTGATCTTCTCTCCGCATCGCAGTCTTCTACTTTTAGACTCCCCAGGTAGTAAGCCTATTGCTCTACTAACTAAGCAGCTAAGTCATTCTATTTTATCCCAATTATCCCCTTGAGACTTACTAAAAGACCCCTATATGGAGTGTTAATAACTAATTAGAAATAAAAGAAACAAAAGAGATACTACTATATAAAGTCCTATTAGTAGACCTATCTTACTGTTTCTATTGTAGTGGGCGGTCTTGCTGCAAAATAGAGCTATTATTAGCTTTTACCTTCTGCCTTAGTTTATACCTCAATAACTATCTTTCCTTCTCTAGCTCCTCCTTATGTGCCTTATTCTATTCTTAGCCCTAGTATAGCTGAAACTATCTACCCTATTGAGGCGGGTGCGAAAACTTATAGTAATACGCCCCCTCAGGCGTGTTTTATTTTATCTAATCCTATTAATCTACTGCGCTTAAGATACGCTTAGTTACGCTAGCGCACGCTAGGGCGCGCTAGTGCGTATGCGCTTAAGCAGTCTAAGCGTAAGCTTTTGCGCTTGAGCAGCCTGAGAGTGCATAATACACCTATGCGCAGTTTTACGCCATGATCTCATGCATCTAAGCGTAGGTTTACGCTAATACATAGCTGCATGCGCTAATGCGATGCATCTTTGATTTCAAGCTACTGCATAGCTGCATGCGCTAATGCGTAATAAAACCTTAAATATGATACGTATTAAAGTACGTCATTTCTAGGTTATATTTAGATTGGTTTTATCCTATTTGTATAGGAATAAACCATATACTGTTCGATGCGGAATCGAGTGGAAAATCTAAATATATAATTTATACTGTTATATCTCATATAGGTCTAGAGATATAGTACTTCAGAGATATAGGAGTAAAAGATATTACTTTTACTCTATTTCCTATGATAACTACTACAGTTAAATCCCATTCCTGCCCGCTGGGCCACGGGCCCGACACTTAGGTCGGGTCCAGCTGGGCGAATATCCCAACAAGTATTATAAGATAGGCTGCAGCTATTATTAAATAGTAGGAGACTAGAAACTTCGCCTATAATACTAATAACAGCTTTATATAAAATTTCAAAATAAGAGGCTATAATAATAAGTAGCACTTAGAATTATTAATTTTAGATAATATATCCTTAGTAGTCTATTTAACCTTACTAATCTATAGTTTTATAGTATTTAAGTAGTATAATAGTAAAGTTAACTACTAATTAGTATTAATTTTATAAAGACTAGTACTAGAAGGTAGGGGCAGTAAAATATAGTATTTAAAAGGTAGTAATATTAATAAGATATAAAGAAAAAAGGTATCTAAAGAGTAGCTAGCAAAGGAGGAATAATATTATCGGACTTTAAGGCGTCAATTAGGTGAGAATCGGTGTGCGTATTTCGTGAGTTCTTCGGTAAAAAGGTCTCCACTAAAAATCTATGCTAGATATAGGTACCTACAATCTGGCTACCAGTCGGGACGGATTTCGGGTCAAATTGGCATATGCCTATCGGCATACGCCCAGTTCGACACGCCCCCTCAGGTTGGTGCCCAAAGAGTCGAAACTAGATAAACTGGCTAAAATAGCCCAAATGGCCTGAAAAGCCACTTTTGCAAATCTCAAATCCCCCACTTATAGGCCCTTTTACATAAAGCCTATTTGAGGGTATATCTATTGCTTTAAATTGGTCCCGTTGTGCTCGTTAAAACCTCCCAGTAGGTAAGAAAGAGTGATGCCGTTTATAGAGCTATTTTAGCCTGTTTAGCCTCTAATTTAGTACGCCTATTATCTGCGAGAAGGTTACTTTTATCTGCGAGGTTAAGTTGGCTAATAAAGGTAGCGAAGGCAGCAGCTAGCAGGGCTTTTATTATCCCGTCTGCTATTATTTTGGCTAATTAGGTATAAATAACCTCTATATAGTTATCCTAAATCTCTTGTTGTAGCTAATAGTTATAGATATCTATATAGCATAACTTAGTCTATAGTTAAATAATCTCTTAGGTTACTAGCTATATTATTTAGGTATTATTATATTAGATAACTACCTTGAGGCTATTATGAGTCTAATTATGAGGCTAACTGTGGGGCTAATTGACTGCATAGGAAGGCTCTCCTCCAGGAGGGAGGCTTACCCATAAGGCGGTTATTAGCCGACTTGCGAATAGTCCTTCCTTTACAGCCTGCGATAGGGCTAAAAGCTCTGCTTCTATAGTGGAAGTTGTAACTATCTATTGTTTGTTGGCCCTCTAAGTAATTATTCCTCTGAATAGCTTTATTGCAAAGGCTTAAGAGCTCTTTTAATCTATTGAATTATCTATGAAACTAGCGTCTAAAGCTACCTCTAGCCTATTAGTATTCTTTACTCTATACTTAAGATAGAGCCCTTTTGTCTTTAGTAGGTATTATATGACTTAATTAGCTATTTAGTGATGCCTTAGGCTAGGGTTTTAGTTGAATCTCATAAGATAACTGACTGCAAAAGCTATATTAGGTCTAGTTATTATAGCAGCATATAGTAGCAGTCTAACTTTTTATTAATATAACTGAATCTCTTGAGGCGTTGCTTATCCTTTATATGGGAGTAACTCTTTAGTAGCTATTGGGGTATTATATCATAAGTTAATCTCGATATAGTTATTTAGTAGTTTTATTAACTTGTTCATAAATACTGACTGTGATAGCTATAGCCTCTTATTTGGATGATCTTGAAGGACTTTGATCCCTAGGAACTAATATAGGTCTTAACTACCCTCGAGATGGTATTATTTCTATAGTTATCTAATCAGTGAGGTAGTATAACTGCGATCTTTGGGGGGTTATACTATGATGTAGTTATTGATATAGAGGAAGAATAAGACCTTGCTATGGCGCTAATAGTAGTTTTCGCTAGGTATCTACTTAAAATTGAGGGTATTTAGACCCTTTTTGAGGTGTTGCTGCTATAAAAGAGGGGATTTGCAAAGCCTATATAGGGCCTTTAGTAGCTTGAGCACTCTTCTAGGCTCTTGATACCCTGGTGGCATCTCTATATAGACCTCTTTATTAAGGTTAGTATATATAAAGGTATTGATAGTGTTGTATTGGATTAGATCTATGTTGAATCGGTTAGCGATAGCGATGAGGGTTCTGAATAATATCCTAGCTAATGTAGTAGTATAGGTATTGCGAAGGTTGTGAGGCTATTAATTGCCTCTTACTATAAGTCTCGCCTTAACTTTTAGAAGCTTGCTATGCTTGTTTAGCTTTTAGGTATATACCTAGTGGTATCTAAGGACCTTGTGACTCTTTTTAGTCTTTTGTGATATTGTTAACTAAGATTGGGATATTTGGTGGCTCTGGAGATAACTCTCTTCGGCCTAGATAAACTTAGCCCCTATGGGGTGATTTTATAGTTTGATGTGTGATGAGGGCAACTTTGGTAATAACTTCTAGTGGGTATTTTGCTACTTTGGATTTATTCCTGAAGTTGTTACTTCTGGGGCTGGGAACGGTAGCCTTATTGTGATATCCTGGGTAAGGTTATATAACCTGCTTGCTGAAGGGTTAATAGGTTAATTAGATTACGCTAAAGACCTTCGACTATTGTTGGTTTTATATATATGAGGTATGTGATATATATTGGGTTCACTAGTTTTTACTCTTATATGAGATTTATTAGTAGTATAGCTTAAGAAAACCGCCTTATATGAAGTCCTTGTGGTGACTCTGACTTTTGAATGGAAATCTGAACTTGGGTTAGTATTATTAGAAACTGCTGAGATATGCTCCCTTATGTTAAGGTTGGTGTGAATGCCTTCCTCGAGTGCTTGGAAGAATGTTGATTTAGGAGACTGTGGGGGAGTTGGTAGTAGAGTAAATCTTGCTTGAGAATAGCTATAAACTGGCTCTAGTGCTAATACTTTACTATTTATTTAGTTATTTTTGTCTTCTATATGTTGTGGGTTGTTATTTAGGTCTGCGATAGCTTTAGAGTTGCTCTGAATAGTAGTTCTCGGGTTGAGGAGCGTAGTGTAGTGATTTTGGATCTCCTCTAGGGTTATATTCTTGAAGTTATTGTGGTGAGTATCTATTTGACTGTTGAAAATAGCTTCTTTGTTGAATAGGACGTCTCGAGTGGTAATAACCTCTCATTTCAGAGGGTTCTAAATTCTATAGCTGTTTGAGGTAGTATATCTAATTAGATAGCTAATCTAGGCTTTTGTAGCTAGTTGCTGGGAACGGTTTTGATGAAGTTAGGCGTCTGAAGTTATTATGAAAGACTTGCTACTATTTGCTTGAAGATGGGTTAGATTAGGTACTATAAAACCCTCTTTTGACGTCTTGTGAAGCATCTCATAAGGCGTCTTCTAGCGCTGCTGCTTTTGTGGCGTCTGGTTACATAAGTAGGTGGCTGCTTTTATGATTTCAGGCTATAGTACTATAGGTAGTGAGGCTGAGAGTTATAGCGCGCGGGCTTTTTGCTTAATAATAGCAGCGATTTTTTAGCGCCTCTATTTTAGGCTTATGTATTTAGAGCGGATGGCTCTATTTGAATACCCTTGCTTTTGAGCCTTGTTATAACTCTTAGGTGTTGAAGTATCTCGTTATTAGCCTGAATAACCTAGACCTTGGTCTTATACTATATATTAATTATTAATATAACTTTATTTACTATTTGGATGAGGCATTTGCTTATTTAGTTAGCTAGATAGAAGTCCTAGGTAAAGCCTGAGGCTCTATCTACTATAATAGTAGTTAATATATACCCTCTATATCCCTTATTATAGTTGTGGAAGTTAATAGCGATCCTTTTGCTGGGGTTTGATGATATTACTGACTCTCTTGGGGCTTAGCGGACCTGTCTTATTATCTTCGCTATAGCGCAGGAGTCGCACTTAATAGTCTCAATAGGCTTATTGTTCTTATTAATATAAATACCTCTTGTAGCCTCGCGTAGCTGTCGTAAGGGCTCTGGGCCGCAATAGCCTATATATTAGTGCTATAATAATATTGAACCTCGAAGGGGTTTGCGAATAGTTGAAGAGTTATACTTTTGGCGAATAGGGCGTTTATATATCTCGTTTGGTATAGCTATTGCCATAAGCCCCATAGGGATACTTGCCCCCTTATGTGGATGATACTTAAGCAGATGCTGTTAGTTAATGTTGAATATCTCCGCTATGTAGGTGTAATCTCTTTGTTGAAGGCAGTTTTGATTAGGGTTGCTAGGTCTAGTATCCTACTATATACCCTTCTTTCGTAGTAGTTATATAGATATGAGGCTAGTAGCTAGATTTTCGCAATATGCTATATTATTAAGTCAAAGGGTTATTAGTAGCCCTCTAGAGCCTTAAAGGTGAAGGTTTACTAACCCCTAGCTATTAATAGTAGCCCTTAAGGTCTTAGTAATAATAAAGTTATTGTCAGAGGCTGATTGAAGGTTAATAAATCGTGAGAGGTTATTGAATATATGGATAGTTGCTCTAGTATTAAGTAGGATTGAGGAAGAGAGAGAGTATTAAACTTTATTAATTGCTCTAATAGTCCCCCTATATCTGCTATCACAGCTATTATATAGTTATTAACCTAATTAATAAGTCTTTGCCTTTTTAAATTCCTCTACTAAATTACTACTAGGCTGGATCCTCTTGAGGATATACTTAATGAGGTTCTTATTGAAGTTAAAACGTTTAGGCTAGTCTTCTAGAAAGGCTATAAATCAGCGCATAAGGGTATAACTACTTTAGTAATAGAGGGCATACTATATCCTGTTTGTAGCCTTATTGTTGTGGTGGGGCTTCTTATATGTGTTGTCTTAGCTGCTAGCATTATGCTTATAGCCTCCTCCTCTTTGCTAATGCTTGGGGTTATTATCTTTGGAGTTATTATTGTTAACCTCTACTATAGTAGGCCTAAATATGCCCCTCCCAGGCTTGCTCCTAAATGTGGTATCTGCGAGCTACTAGATAGCTTTACGGGTAGCCAGGAGAATATCGCCAGCCTTGAGCTTGTCTTCATTGGCCTTTATGCCTATAAGGGCTTAATAACCTCCTATCTAGGTAGCTAGGAGAGAGCTACTTAAGACCCTATAGAAGTTATTAAACTATAATCTTGATTGCTCTGTTTAAGGGACCTTTGCTGCTTAGCCTTTAAGGATAGCTGTATCCCACCGCTTAACCTAAAGAGTGATCTCTTCTCGTGTGGTAATAGTTTGATTTTTCTTATTTAAAAGGATATCTTTATACTTACGTACTGCTGCCTTCTTTTAATTAATAACTAAGCTACTAACTCAGCCTTATAGTTTTGATACCTAAGTGGCGATATCCTCCTTAGTGAGATAATAGGTCTTGAGGTATTAATAATAGATAGTATTAGATATCTAGTTCTGTATTATAGTGATATTTCTAATATGCTTAGAGTAGACCTTCTTCTCCTCTGCATATTAGGTTATTATGGTATTATAGAACTTCGTCTCCTTCTCTTTGAAGTTGCGAATAGCATCCTCTTCGTTAGTAGGGGTTGCTGCGTTGGTGCGAGTGCTTAGGTAGGCCCTGATAATGAGCCTTATATCTAGAAGGTTAGGTTTTGTGATAGCGTTACTAAGCGATAGCTTGTTGGTCTTGCTTGGATCGATATAGTGCTATAATTTGACTCTAGAGGCGCGAGCCTCCAGCTAATTAATCTATAATATCTAATCCTTCAGACTATTTAGCTGTATCTTCGTGATAGCCTTATTGGCAGAGGGCTTGGATATATTGGGAGGTATTGTAGGCCTTTAGAGGGTGGCGAAGAGTAGGTTAGGTCTGCGAATATATAGTTGAAAATAGTTTAGGTGCAATTAGACGCGTTGTCTGGTCGCAATAGCTTTCAAATTGGATAATAATACGTATGAGACTCTTAATTGTTGGACTTTAATGCGTTAATTGGGTGAAAATTAGTGTATGTATTTCGTGAGTTCTTCGGTATAAAGGTCTCCACCAAAGATCTATGCTAGATATATATCACTATATAAATAGTGCGCAGTTACTATTACGTATTATAACGTATAGTTACTGCCACGTGGCATACTGCTACTATCACGTGGCGTCTGCCGTCTATAAATAAGACTAGTAGTATAGGACATAATAATATAAGACTCTCACTCCTTTTATACTAAGACCCATCTTTTGTTATTTTACTATATATCGTTCCTATTTACTACTATTTATAAATGTCTTATTACCCCCTCAGTACTGCTATAGGCGTACTGAGAAGACGCTGATAATATAGGTACCCACAATCTAGCTACTAGTCGGGATGGATTTTGGGTTAAATCGGCATACGCCTATTGGCATACGCCCAGTTCGACAAATATAGGAGACCGACGAGGTGGGTTATATAACTGAGGTCACGTAACTACCTTATTAGATCCAGCGTTCCTGCCCGCTAGGCCACCAGGCCCAACACTTAGGTCGGGTCCGGCTGGGCGAATATCCCAATAGGTAAATTCAAATTAATATAAATATACCTAAGTAAATACTACTTTTTATTATAATTCTCTAAAAACGCATAAAATATAGGAAGTAATTACTAATTCTTAATAATTAACTACTTAATAAAGCTATGTAAGTAATAAGTAGAGCTTTAAAAAAGCTAATCTCTTAATTCAATCAAATATAATAGCTATAGGAATAGCTAGAGTAGAGACTAAGAGCCTTACTACTAACTAATTCTCCTCTTAGCTTTCTAGTAGTTTAAAGAAGAGTTAATATAACTAAGATAAGATATACTAAGTTCTAGGTCTATAGAAATAATTGAGAAAGGTTTTAGAGAGATATTAAATAAGTACTAAATAGATAGCTTAATTTGAAAGTAAACTAATCAAGATTGGGAGTTATATTATAAGCTTAAGAAATATAACAACTTAGAAAGAGGAGCTAAAAACTCTAGAGGAGCTAGAAAGAAAGCCCCAGAGGAGAAATAACTAAGTAGGGAACTAGTAGGTAGTCTATAAGTAGCTGTAAGAAACTGACTTCTTCACTCTGTGCTATACCTGTGCATGACAACGGCTGACTTTGAGGAGACCGCAGCATCAACTACGCAATCGACCTTCAGCGCTTTCGCATTTCCACCTGCGAGTTTCCCCGTTCATTTGTTCCAGAGGGGCATGTAAGAGCGTTTGATAATCAATCCTCTTCCTCACAGAAGGAGAACTGTAGGATCGTCATGGGATATGAGCTGCCAAGTTCGAAGTTTCGGAGGACCAGTCGAAGTATTTTAGACCCGAGAACACGATATGCCAAGGTCATGCTTCCAAGCATGTGTTCCTGCAGATGCCCCACTATGTTACACACGTCGTTGTGATCGCCCGTATATTCATCGATATCCTCAACCAGGAGGCATGCACACACGAAGGTCTGGAGAGGAAACGCGTATGAGCCTCTTGAAAGCTGATCTGAGCTCATAGTAAGAGAGCTCGGTTTGGTTCATGATCTTCCGAGACACGACGCTTCCGAATGGATGCGGAAGACCTGAAGGAATGATGTGAGGCCTTATAAAAAGAATCTCCAAAAGTATACTGCGGAGTAGTCCAGCCTATGATCTTTGCAAGGGAGAACCCGCGTACCAGGAAATAGGATGAGCGTATAAGCAAATTATACTTGCCAGCCCAATTGTTGAGAAATTTCTTGGTTCTTTTGATCATCCTGGAGGTATCTCATCAAGGAGAATTTGCCTGATCCAGCTTTTCCAGAGATCCAGTAGCAACGGTCCAGGGTCTCCGAGTTTGCTTCGAGCCATTCTGTCAAGGAATCCCAGTTAGCTGCATCGGAACTTGAGGGGTCCTGCCATACCCATTCAAAATTTTAAGCGTGTGCTGCATTGATTGCTGAAAGTGGGATGAGGCAGCACAACGCCCCTCGATCAAAGCACTTATATCTGGCGGTCCTATACCCTTGTGCGTTCATCGATTCGAAACGCATCCCCGACTGCGACTGCAAGATCTGACAGGGCGAGATATTACCATATACACCTCTCAAAATCCGGAAAGCCATTCGGTTCTGGCTAGTAAAAGTTCAAGCTAGGTATTACTGACACTCTCAGCAAAAAGATCGCCGAGCGTGCGTCTGGGCCCTGGGGTCTTTTTTGGGTCGTATTGGTCGTTGAAAACTTTGCTTGGGGTTGCAAAACTATGACACAGAGTCTGACCTGACGGAACAAATCGAGGAGCTTCCTGCAGTGCTAGCTCCTTTCGAGGAAGGATTCATAGACCTCGGGCTCGAGACTGATATTGAGCCGCCGTCACGCACAGTGAGAATCGCGGAAACGGTTTCGAAAAGCTGGTCGTGAATCTCGGCTCTCAGGTCGTGGAAAGTGACGGCTGGGACTTCGATGATCTCGTTGCTGAGGTCCGACTCCAGGTTATTATCGATGCTCTTGTGGTCTTTTCTTTGCTGTTCGTTCAGGACGAGGAGGATTCCCAGCGACAGCTCGTTACGGTTATCCAGCAGTCTTTTTGGTAAACGCATTGATTTGATCTATCTTCCAGCGTTCTTCCACGTCGGTTCGAGGGACGCCTTGGATATTATGCCTCCAAGACACTGAGTCGATCCTGTGGCGGTCTCTGCGATTTTCTTGGCCAGGTCGTACAGAGCCTAAGTTTGGGGTGAGACAGGTTCGTAGGTATGCTGTTTGGGTCGTACCTGCTCCTCAACTGAGAGTATCCCCATGAGGCTGGCATTTCTCTCGTGAATAAGACTGTCGACCACTCTTTTGATGTCGTCAGTGAGGTCCCTGAGGTGAATGACGTCGATAGTTGCTCCAGCCCCGGCAACTTCCTTAGTAGCTCGAACGACAGATACACCCATATCGACGAATTGAGAAAATATTCGCAGCTAGCTAAAGGGCACTGATGGGATCCATAATGATCTGCAACTCTGAAGTACAGACATGAGCGATCTTCTCTTGAAGTTCATGAGAGGATCAGGCTGGGACTCTGGGAGCAGGTGACTCGTGAGGGGAAGCGGTTGGATTTGAGTGATAATGCTACGCAGTATGCTGGATGCCTTGGATCCCACCTAATCTTGCATAGCCCTCTATGAACCACTCAGGAGTTGGGAAGTGTAACTGTCCTATTCTTCGCTCACTGCGTTGATTGTGAGCGAACTGAACAAGACGGACGCAAATGGTTCAGAAGCTTTGATTTACACTGGTTATACTTACGCAGTCGCCACCAGGCGGAACCTTGCCGTATCAGCAATACACGCATTTCCAGATCATCTAGATGACGCAGTTTGGCAAAGCGGTTAACTGTGGAAGGCTGGTTGCGTCTACGGATGCAGACTAGGTGAAGCCCTGGCCACGCGAAAGAGGGAAGCAAAAGAAACCTCGCAACAGGGACATCGACGACTCAAATCATGCTCCCCGATTTCAATGTTGGCTCAAAAATATCTCATCGTCCGATGAGCCTCGGTGAAGGTATCGTATCCCGGTCGGACCCCCCACCCGGCGCCGGTCGGCATCAAAGCGTCCCAAAAACACGCCGGATGAAATAGACTTGATGGTGTTCTCCAAGGCTCTCTAGCGCGACATGCGCCTGTGTGGGGGTTGCATCGGAGACAGCTATGTAATAGCACGACGTTGGTGCCCTTCACCCAGCACAACCTTGCTTCCAACTTCATATGCACGTAATCGCGTGAAGGTCTCTGAAGGGTGGTGGCACGAGGGAGGGGTGGGGAAGGCTGGATCGGAGAATGGAGGGTGGAAAGGTCAGCGTGCAGCAGGACCCAACCCTGTCCACAGGTCATCCGGACTATGTTTGTCGCTTAAACTGTCAAAGCCGTCAAGAGGGTACGAAGAAGGACGATGGGTGCCGGGATGATTGGTACGGGGTTGGGTTTTCGGGAAGTTTTCTTCGAGGCGAGGAGAGACACATTTTGCGGCGGCGTTCAAACCTCGTGACGACGGTCTCGGGATTGGAGGAGCTAGACGACACGTCATGGACGGGCGAGGCCGTTGGCGGCACCGAACTCCCTTGCTCCATCTCTTCATTTTAAGTGATTGAGCTAGTAGACCGCTTTGATAGATGCGCTTCTTCCGCCCTTTTCTCGAGTTCAACTTGGACCGACCGGTTTGGAGGGGGAAAATCGCAATCTTTCCCTGTCATCTGTGACGGGATCGAGGTTTGCGATGGTCTTCCCCGTTTTCGAGAAAACCCCCATACCCGAGCTCTCCCTCTCGGCGGCGGGACTCGTGGCCCTGGCCGACCTGCAGACGATCGCGCACCGCACGGCTCTGACGGGGACGTCGTCGTGGTTCGACGGCCTCGTTCTCGCGCCGGGGCTGCACTATCAGCAGGCGGCCGACGGAGTGGCCGGAAGAGGAGTAGAGGGTTCCGGCGTGAGCGCGGAGACGTCCGAGGCGTTTGGCGGAGGCGATGGCGGCGGAGGCGGAGGACGGGGGTTGTTCGGCACGGATGCGCTTCCGGGCGGAGGCGTGAAGAATGTCAAGATCACGAATCCGGGGATGCTGCTGTTTCTGTCGAGACTGGGTGCTGAAGACCGGCGAGCGGTGGAAAAGGAGATGAAGGAGAGGATGAGGGCGGGCGGGATCGAAGCGTTCGGGGCCGGTGCTGGAAAGGAAGACAAGGTCGTCGTTCTCGAAGTCGGGACGCTCGGGGGCAGAAGGCGGACGAGGAAGGGAAGGAGGGCGTTCGATCGTGACGGGGAGTGGGAGTTTGAGCGCGGGAGCCATTTGCTTTACCTTGCAAGTCCGCTGCTCACAATCGGGGCGCTGACGATGATGGTTCTGCTTGGAGACTGTAAGCGCGCCTCATCAACCCGCCTCTTCCGCGATGATAGATAGCTGCTGACACTAACAGGGTGGGGTCTCGCAGCCATAACGGCTCTAATCACCTCACGTCTCCTGAACATATACATCATCAAGCAACGCACGCCTCCGGCCCCGGCCCCGGCCCCGGCCCCCTCCCCGCCGTCCAAGATGTCCGAGTACACGATCCCGCTCTCCCCGACCCTCTCGGTCCGGATGTGCGGCCCGGCCTCCGACCTCGCCGCGCTGACCACCGAGGCCTGGCTGCTGTCCAAGACGGCCGTGCAAGGCTACCTCGAGGCTGTCGCGAAGCTGACCGTGTACATGGTCGCCGCCTTCAGCGGCAACGTCTCGCAGGCCGGCAACATGGTTCTCCTCGTGCTGCTGCTGGGCAGCGCGTGTCTCCTGGGGCTGAGCAACGGGTTCATGAAGGGCGTCAGGGGAAAGGGTCGCGTTGCGCGGGTGTGGAATGGCGACGGTGATGGTGCGACGGTAGACGCGAGGCCGGCCGCGTCGTCGTCGTCGTCTTCGGCGGCGGGAAGTGGGGGAGGAGGGGACGGCAATTACGGGCGCAGAAGGGATTTCAGTGTGCAGGGGCAGCAGAGGCCGGCGCAGAGTCGGCGGGGGACGGAGGACGGAGGAACGCGGATGGGGGCAATGCGATGGAATGGGGCAGTCAGGCCGGTACTGTTGTGAGGGATCCGTATCCCTTCGAGGGCAGTGTCGATCGCACGTAGAGTTAGGATGGGATGCTTCACGAGCAGCGTATACGAAGGCGTTGGGGTAAGAGGAAATGGCACGTCGCCATTGGAATTCTTGGTTACTGTTTCAGTAGACATTACTCAGGTAATGCCATCTAACCGTCCATCGCCATGTTTTGTTCCAGGACCCCCCCTTCTACTCCTACGCTTGAAACGAAACGAAAACTCCTTGCCACATCGAAAAGGGTATATATACCAAACAAATCCCGAAACAAATGCCCCTTGACTCCCTTCATCTCATGAAGATGTCTAAATTGTTACGAAATGACGCTCGTGGGACTTGATCAAAACTCGACATAGCGGACACCATGTGAATACCGTTACAGTGAGCGGTCATTAGTAGGCGAATCCTCGCAGCACTTGACAATCTCGCAAAGCGATCGCATGATGAGCGGGTCGATTGCGTTGACTGATTCGCCCGCGAGGGGCCCATCTGAGCCTTCCGCCCGCAGCGTGGCCACGAGACGTGCAATGCATCGCCTAATTCCGATCTGGATATCGCGGAGGGAGACGTCGGAGGTCGGAACGGGGTGGGCGAATACTGGCGGGGCAGCGGACTGTCGTGAGGAGCAGGCGCGCAGGCCGGTGAACATGCTAGAGCGCTTGCGCAACGGTGGCGGAGGCGGTGTCGCGTCTTGCAGACCCGGTAGGCCGAGCAGGCTGGCGGCTTTCCTGGGGATGGAGTCGTCAGCGCCGCCCATGGTCTCGGGGGTGCCTGGCGTAGGCGGCCGCGCTGCGTTCTGCACCATCGGTGCGAGGTAGTTGTATGCGACGATGTGAGCGTAGAGAGCGTCACATAAGTAGTCAGAGCCCGTAGGGAAGAGATTGCGGATGCGAGACCACTGTGGAGGAGTGAGCGTCAAAGTCGACGGGCCCATTGACGACGGGAGATCCAGGTTCGAGGACGAGGCGCCGCGAGAGCAACGGCGGATGGAGTTTGCGGTGCAGCGAGGCGCGAGCCATCTCCACCGCTTGGGAGAGGCTGGCGGGGTTTCCGGACGTACGGGTTCTTGCACTGGATGTCGAATCCTGCGAGAGTAGCTGCGGATGGTTTCAATCGAGAGGCTGGAGCAGAGGAGCATAGTCTCGGGGAAACAGGTCACTGAGATGCGAAGGGCTTCGACGACGTTGGGAGGAAGTGGTATCCGGCGGGCGTCGTCGTCGGATGGCATGTCGATTGGATCCTCGAGCCACGTATGTGTAGCGCTCACTGAGGATGTTGGACGGGATCTAGGAAGGGCTGAGGACCTCGGCCGAGGCGTCACGACAGATCTTGACGCTTCTGCTGAACGTGTTGTTGGACGGGGAGTGATGAGAAAAGGAGGAGCAAGACCCTCTTGCTCGTCGAGGTAGCGGAACCATGGCTCGAGTTCCTCCTTGAGGTCGGCGATGATGGAACTTCTGTTCGTCCCTGGCGCAACGACGTGATCGGACGGTGTGCGGGATGAAGAGGTGTGCGAGCGAGTTCGCGAGCGCGAGGCAATATTTTTGCGGGCGTCGTCTGTGGAGGAAACACGGTGCTTCAGGGAAGAGGTGCGCGTAGGGACGGCAATCTCTATCGGATGAAGCGAGTGAGCCGACAACCGGTTCTGCTCCTTGCTCTTCCATTTGTCCGCCGTCGTCGTGGTTGAATCGACATGTAAGCTCCGCGCCCGGGACGTGGGTCGCGTGTACCCGTCGAACGGGTTAGAGAGCCGGTGGCTGTTCGTCGCGGCATGGGCGCTCTTCGCCCTTGGCGGAGACTCGTTTATGGACTTGTCCCCTAGCCGCGATAGTGGCCGCACCGGCTTGATGGGCGTGGTTACTGGTGATTGGTCTAGACTCTTGCCGAGTTCGGGATGGTCGCCGGGGCCTTCCGGCTCTAGATTCATCCAGCTGCCGGGAGTGGCTTCGTCTCCGGGCCCGTCACAGAACGACACCAAGCGTTTGTTCTGAGGTGTTACGAGGGGCGGTTGACTCGAACTCGAGGCGGAGATGGTGGTGTCGGCGGTCAGGACAAAATGTTGGCGGATCTGCGGTGACTCTGCGGCATCTTCGTCGCCGTCATCGGCCTCGCTGAAGGACGCGCCGCCGGAGCTTGACGCGGCGTCGAAATGGTCGCTGGCACCGCTGTGGGAGCTCTTCTCGTCGATGGCGCCCAAGGGCTGGAACTGCGGCACGCCGTTTGGGTGGCACGGTGGGCCGAGAACGGTTGGGGGTTCGGCCGAGGGCCAGTCGTCTTCGTCAGAGGCGAGGGCCGGCGAAGGGCAACCGGCCGTCATGTTCTTGGACGCGAAGACCAGAGCAGAGAACTCGAGGTCCTGAGCCAGGAGCTCCGGCAGATTGCAGTCCATGGTCGGTTCCGCGGCTTCGGCCATGATGCCGGGATGGATGCATAAATGCTCGGGCTGGTGCTCGTCGAGTCGATGCGGGCGAGGAGGGTTCGGGTCGTATTGTTGGTGTTGGTGGTGAGGTCGAATTTGGGACGACGGCAGCAGCGGCGGTGGTGACAGCGGCGTTGACAACGACGGACTACTTTGACTGCCACAGATCGATGCCGGCTGCGGGTTGGAGGGCATTGTCAGTGGCAGGAGATCTTTCATGCTCCGGACGGAGCGTCCTCGCCCCAAGGCCGGCGGACGGGATGTTTTAAGGGTTCTGGAGAGATGTTCCTTGCAGGGAGGGCCTCGGTCGCGTGTGTGGGGCAGGGAAGGGAGCTGGAAGGTCTAACACGAACATGGGGTGCATGCCACAATCCACATGGGTTGGTGCTCATGCCATTGGGCGATGGGCGAGAAAGGGGGAGACCTGCTTGCCAGGGGTGATGATGAGGTGCCAGAGGTGGTGGCCACAGGGGAGCTGCGATGCCTTTAAGCTGCCAGGGCTGACGACAGCAGTGGACGGGGTGTAGTGTACGAGAACCAGTTGCTCCAGTACAAATGGGCACAAGAGCTCATGTCCACAGGCCGTGGGAAAGAAGAACGGAGTAGGGCGGAAGAAGTCTCGCTAGTAGGGATTGAGGCTCGATACACTGGAATCTGGATGCGAGGGTCCGAATAAAGACCACGGGTTCGGATCCGGGATCCTCAACAGGCCTGAAGAGGAGAGAGAGAGAGACCGAGAGAGATGGAGAGACCCTTCCTCTTGCAGACTCGGGAGATGAGACGGCGGTTGGAAGAGTGTCGGTTCGTTGGTTCGTGGACGGGGGTCCCCATGCAGACTGGATGGTGAGATTGAGAAAGATTACCCAAGATTACCCGAGGGGAAAGCTGCGTATGCCGTGCCACTCGAGGAGAAGACACAAGAACAAAACAACAACACCAGGCCCGTCGCCATCACTCTCTCTCAGACATGCGACACTCTGCGAAGAGGGGCCGTCGTCTCTGTGCCTAGTTGTAAGACATTGTTGACTTCGGTTCTTTGCCCTTGCTTCGTCCGTCCTCCGCTTTGTACGTTCTGGAGTGGTAGTGTGCAGTACTTGCTGAAGCGATCGTTCATAAGGTAGGTTAGGCTTTGTCGTGTCTTTTCTTCTGCAGTCTTATTTAGCCTCCAGCGTCTGTGGGCGAGAACAGTCAGCAGCGACCCTTTCATACGCGATGCAGAATAGCATGGGCCCGGAGCAGAGCTGCTGCAGCACTTACACTACTCTAAAACGAAGGATCTTGCGGACGGGGAAATGGCTGAATGGGTAGGGCGGCCGGGTTAGGGGCAGCAGGCGCAGTCAGCAACCAAAAGCTACACGGATATGACCCCGTTATTCGGTCCACACCGAAAAGAGACGATGATGAGGAGGAAAAAGCAAAAAATGAGGGGCGTGGATAAGCCTTCAATAATACTACGCTGGTAGTGGGCTCAGCGTGCACATCTGCGCTGCATACGCTAGTTCAATGCCATTCGCTTCCAGGAGCAATAACTGTATTATTTGCTAATAAGTTCGGTGGAGGATCACCTGTGCCATGTTCTATTATCGTCAAAACGAGCTCGGCGCTTATAAAGAAAATGAAAATTTATTTCGAAA
This sequence comes from Colletotrichum euphorbiae, assembly GCA_037178605.1. Taxonomy (NCBI): domain Eukaryota; kingdom Fungi; phylum Ascomycota; class Sordariomycetes; order Glomerellales; family Glomerellaceae; genus Colletotrichum; species Colletotrichum euphorbiae. The sequence continues at coordinate 20,685 of JAXCEF010000267.1, forward strand.
TTTCCGCGTTCATGACACATTTTTAAGCCCACCCACCACCCACCTAGATATGTACGATGGAGGCTTGGTTGGCGGTACGATGAGAGTCTAAAGGGACCAATGTCCTATCCGAGCTGTCAAGTCCGTCGACTCTGAATATTCACCATCGTGCACGTGTTTTGAAATATGCCTCGACGCAGGATGACACCAGAAGAATCGATCACTTATCTGGCCTGGGGTTGTCGACGGGTCTCGGAGATCAGACCTTGCACCATGCAACATCCACCTCAGCGGACCAGGCCCCGGATGAACACGGCGAGCCCCCTTGGCCCTTGGTGCAAACCGAGGGAGCAGGAGCAGGAGCAGGAGCAGGAGCAGGCATTCGTTCGCATATGCCATGTTAGTGCAATCAGCTCAGGGCGGTCGATGCGTCTCTGTTGTTGCATCATGAGTCTGCACTTTGCATTTGCATGCGTGGGCCAGCCTGGCGCCCACGGCCGTCTGTGTCTGTGTCTGTTCCAGGTGCAATTGCATGCTATGCTATGCACAAGAGCAAACTGCCCAGTAGCACAAGCAATCCTGATTTCCAAGTGAACAGAGTTTGCTCATTCATCCATCCATCCTCCAGCCACAACTAACTTCCGCCTCAGTGAGCCCTTGATGAGATTGCCCGCGACCACAAGTTCCAAATAGCGAGCTGCCGGGCAATGGCAGGTAACCGTCTCGGCACCGCTGGTGTGGCAAGTGAATTTGGGTTTGTATCGTCTCTATTATCATTGTCTCCCGGGCTTCTTCTGTCTTGTTGTCCCTTTTCGAGTCGAGTCCCCTGCCGGGATCAACAGGAGATTGAGGGGCGACGCAGCAGAAAAGAGCTCGTGATAGGGTGATTAGAGGGTGGTGTCCAGAGCCACCTGAGCCAACCGGCGATCCGGATCCCACGATTTTTGTTCGTAATGCCTGCCATTGGATGTTTGCTCGGTGCTCAGTACTGCGACTCGTCTGGATTATTTTGAGTGTCTCTCTGCGCAAAGGCTTTGTTCATGTCGGACGGAGGTCCCGTCGACCGCGGCCGCATTCGCACTGGGTCAACGATATTGGCAGACAAAAGGTCGCATCGCGTCGCATGCCATCCATCTGGCACAATTGCAGGTCGCATGCTTCCGCGGTCTGCAGTGGCATCTGCACTATGCTGACATGCTGTGAATGCGCATCGGATGCTTGCTGCTCCCCCGGCTCCCAGGCAGGCAGTGCCGCCCATCAGAGCATCATGGGATTAAAATGCGACGTCGATTCATGGCCTCCGCTGGTCGCCGGGGCTTTGGTCAGGGATGGCCTGCCTTAGAAACGTTGGCCGGGGTTGTAAGCCACTAAGCTGTTCCTGGTAAAACCGGGCAGCAACATTTGATGAACGAAGAACAATCAACGACGACAACTTACAAGTCCTGAGCTGCGAGATCCTGAGCTGCGAGATGGCGACCGCACGTCTCGGAAATGGAGCCGTCGGGGCTGACGGGTTGAGTACCTCGTCGTCATCTGGCTGTCAACGGCGCAGAGTGACACATCTGGTCTGCTGAGATTTCACCCTGTCTCGGAAGCCACAGGAAGGGGCGCCGTCTCTGTTCTGGCGAAGCACCAAAGATGCTGCGGACGTGAATGATGTCGGCGAGCTACAGGCGAGATATGATTGCTGCATGTAGTGCCGTCACGTCAGACGGGCACGCGAGACCCAAATATCCACCCTTCGTTGCGTCCCGTGCAGCCCCGATAAGATGGCGGACGATCGCTGAAGAAAAAGAAATGTCTGGCCGTGGCGGTGAGCGACACGGGGGCCCGGAGCGGAGGACGTCCAACACACGGGCGAGCCGGCTTGTCTGGACGACATCTAAGACACTTCAACCGACGCTGGGATGTAGCAGATGAGTGACCAACTGACTGACTCAGGATGCTGAATTATGAAAGACGATGGATCTTGTGGCCGGAGCAAATGCTGGGTGACGGGAGATACGTCTCGCCCGCGAACATTGCGAGCGCGGTTGTTGGGTAGGTTGGCGGGTTGGCGGGTTGGCGAGTTGGCGATGCAAGGTGGAAGAGAGCGTGACCTGGAGACTCTGAGAGGTGACAGACGCTTACACCGGCAGTCCTCAATTATGGGGACGTCCATAATGTGACGGACTGCTGTAGGGATGGCCTAGCGGCCATTTCACAGGCGAGCTACAGGCTGTCTACCCCTTACAGGGTGCCGAAATATCAACCTATAGGTACCTTAGGTACGTTGGGTATCTCTTTCTGGCGGCCTTCGCCCGTTAGTGTCCCCTCTAGCGGATGGCGCCTCAAGCCACCTCACATGGAATTGGAACAACCAGGGGAGGAGCGATGGGATCGGCCTGGTGGGGCGCTTCCTTCCCTGTCGGTCGACCGCTAGAGTAGGTAATGACCTGAGGTGGACTTATCGATAACACTCTTTTCGATGGAACCGAATTTTTTCACCATATCTGGAACGTCAAGCAGCCTCATCGTCTCGACATATCAGCTTCTTCCCAAGTTTCCGCAGCTTCTTGTCTCAAAGCCATCACTGCGCCGGCGTGTCATACATCGGGGGGAAAAACAGAGGTAAAAAAAAAAAAAAAAAACAAGGGATATTTTCGTCCCATGACGAGCTATTCGCCCAATATTCTCGGCTCGACAATCTCCCGAACAGTTCTGGACCCAAATCGTTCAAGCCATTGAACGTGGTCGCGAGGAAGACTCGACTCGGAAATTCGCCCCGGTCCATCTCTGCCACGAGCTATCTCGCGTTCTCATTTCCCGCGCCTTCCGCTCTTCGTGGCGTTGAAGCACATCACACCCACGTTTTTTTTCACATCCTCGTGGGCGCCGCGGTCAGAGCCTGTTCTCGAACGCGGCTGAGAGAAAGCCGCCTGCGCACTTTCTTTAGCCCTTTACTTCAATTCAGCCCGAGTTTCCCGAGCTAGATCCGCTCTCGGACATCAGTCGCAACACAAGGATCCGAGGGAAACGCGCCTGACCGGCCTTCACCACCCTTACAGCCGCGCCTCATTGCTACAAACACCAACATGTTGTCAGAAGAGTTCTACTCCTGCATCTGCGGCCCGCCTGTTGCGGCAAATACCGCCGTCTCCAAGGATGTTGGCATCTACGTCCATACACTGAGCCCAAGCTATTCCGTCAAGTCAACTCTGAAGAAGAGCAATACCCCACCAAACTGCTTGGCTGTCAGTGACTCGCATATCTTCACTGCCCAGCACGAAAAATCCCAAGTCCATGTCTACTCGAGGGCGCGGGGCATTCAGGAGATCACCGTGACCTTCCCTGAGCGAATCCGCAGCCTGGCGTTGATCGACGATGTCTTGGCGTTGGGGACATCCGAAGGCAGACTGATATTGTGGGAAGTAAGTAAACGTTTCGACGTCCAGTCTTTGTTCCGAAGGAAATAACCAGACTCCGGTATGACGTGTGGCTAACGGAAACAACAGACATGCACTGGTCGCCAAATGACCACTCCGCCGTGCCATGTTCAGGCTGTGTCTTGCCTCGCAGTTACGCCTCATCACCTCATTACTGGATCTGAAGACTCAAACATCCATGTATGGACGTTGTCCCGTCTCCTGGAGCTCAACGCCTCCGTCGACAACGAACCGGACCGCACTCTTTCCAACCACCGTGCTGCAATTACGTCCTTGGCTGTCAGTCGCAGTGTCAACCCAGAGACCAACATCTGCGTGTCAGCCAGCAAAGACAAGACATGCATCCTTTGGAACTATCAAACGGGCGACGTCCTTCGTACGCTGCTATTCCCCACAGTTCCGCTCTGCGTTTCCATGGATCCCTGCGCTCGTGCCGTCTTCGTTTCATCCGAGGACAGATCCCTCTACCTCGTAGAACTGCTCGGCGAGAAGCCGCTGATTGGTCCGCGCAGTGCTGAATCGTCGTCCACAGTTGTTCAAGTCAACTCGCCGATTGGACTGGCCGACGAGGATGCTGGCCCAGCTTCGTGCTTGGCAACTAACCATGATTGCACGACGGTGCTATCTGGTCACACCAAAGGCAAGATTTTACAATGGCAATTAACCGAGAACGGACACCCTACGGAGCTCGCAGACTTGAACGCCTCTGTAACAAACCTCGCGTTTCCCCCGCTACTGCAGGCTCCCCCATCCACAAAACCTGCTGCAGTGGTCAAGCCAAGTCTGGCCGAGCGGCAATACGCCTTCTCGTCTCAACTATGTGCTGAGATTCAGCAAGAGACGAGATTCGCCAAGATGCTCAATGGCCACGGGCTGCCCAATGACGTCCTTGAGGCCGCTATTCTCTCGTTTCAAGAGACTCCTGCGCAGACTTCTGATGAAGCTGACGATGCGGAGACTCAGAGAGAAACGGACGAGTTATGGGAGATTATCAACGAGCAAAGGGCTCTGCAAAGGCTGACCATGCAGCGGTATGTCGAGGCCAAATCATCCCATTGAGAGCGTTTCACCTTTCTTTGGTCCGGATTCCAGATGGCGGCTCGAGTCTTCAATTGACCTTATCCAAACTTTGCAAACTCTCCTGTCGCCCAGCGAGTCATTCTGGGATTTACATCGGAATCAAGTCCATCTTGAGCAAGGAAACCTGGAGGCCTGATCAACGTCTCGCATGACCAACACGAATCGGCCGCCACCGTTGTTCCCCTTGCTCTGGCAAACGCCCAGAATTTTATTGTGTGTCCGCCCCAAGTTAAGACGATTGTTTGAAGTACCTCGCCTTGAAGCTTAACCTTCGGCTATCTGCCTCTTGTTGATCATCAACCTGCCGAACATGAATCTCTAACATTAGGCCAGGCCGAAGAACCGCGCCGTGGTTTTTCCACTCCAGGGCTCGGAGCTAAAGAAATTGTCCATGCAAGAGGTGTTCTCTCCATGTAACATGATCCCAGCGCACAGGCTGCCGTTCAGCCAGATGCTTGTTTTGGATGGTCACCACCAGACAAACAGCCCACAGGATCCCATTGAAACCGGTTTCGCATTCGTTGTGTTTGGAGCTGGTACCTTGCGTCAGTGGGGGTTCGTCATGACTGGACGACAGCTGCTAAATATCAACAAGTAGCCAGCCTTGTCGCTCGACCAGTTTCCCTCTCTGGACCCTGTGTGTGCGAAGTGAGGTAGAAGTTCAACCACGAGGATCGGAAAGACACGATGAAGTTTAGTGCGCTTGCGACCCTACTTACTGCCCTTGCAGCAGTGACCACAGCGAACCCGTTGACACGGTCGCACAGGCACGTTGTGCACGAGGAGAGGCACCCTGCGCGGCGGGAATGGGTCAAAAACCACCGCTTGCACACCATGGCCAGGTTGCCAGTCAAGATTGGTCTCGCTCAGTCAAACCTTCACCGCGCAGACGAATTCATGAACGATGTGGCGCATCCTGACTCCCCCAACTACGGCAAACACTGGACACATGACGACATCATCGAGATGTTCGCGCCGAGTCAAGAGTCCATAGCCCTGGTCATGCAATGGCTTGAGAATGAAGGCATCCACCGGGGCCGCCTTGCGCTCTCAAAGGGCCGCAACTGGATTCAATTCAACGGTACAGCTGGCGAAGTTGGAAGACTCCTGAAAACGGAGTATCACGTCTACAAGCACGAGCAAGGCCACACTCACATTGCGTGCGACAAGTACCACGTCCCCGAACACCTGGTTGATCACATCGATATTGTTACTCCTTCAGTCCATTTCGACCGGAAGCTCGGAAAGCAGCGCAAGAACACCAAGTACGAGCTTACTGAGCAGCACGTCGAGGAGCTCAGGAAGCGACAACTCAAGAAGCGTGAGCTCGCAAAGCGCAAGGTTGCCTCTGGTGGCAAGAGCCCCTCCATCGTCGGCAATCCGGACAGCGGAGCAGGGCCGAAACAGGGCGCAGTCGTTCAGAATGCCCTCATGAGCCTTGAGCAGTGCGACATGATGATCACTCCGGATTGCGTGCGAGCTCTCTACGCTACCCCGCCAGGATCGCTGAAGAGCTCTAACAACACCCTCGGCATTGTTGAGTACACCCCTCAGGCCTTTCTTCAGAGCGACCTGGACATGTATTTCAAGGAGTTCGAGCCTCGTCTTTCTGGAACGCCTCCCATCGTCACGTTGGTCGGCAATGCAGTTGTCCAGAATCAGAACCAGAGTTTCCGCTTCAACGGAGAATCTGCTCTTGACCTAGAATTCGCCATGGCCTTGATCTACCCTCAAACCGCAACGCTGTACCAGGTGGGCGATTTGAACCAGGGCGCAAGCTTCAACAACTTCCTAGATGCCCTCGATGGCGCCTACTGCACTTTCGAGGGAGGCGGCTCCAAGGATCCCAACATCGACGGACAGTACAGCAACAAGGTCTGCGGTTCAGCTCCCACGGTGAATGTTATCTCCACCAGTTATGGCTTCAACGAGGCCGATCTCGGTCGCAAGTACGTCGAGCGCCAGTGCGCTGAATACATGAAACTTGGTCTGCAAGGCGTCACCGTTCTGTACTCGTCTGGCGATTCCGGTGTTGCTGGAAACGGTAAACAGTGCATCGACACCCAAACGGGCGCTTACAATGAAGGCAAGACCGGCATTTTCAATCCATCGTTCCCTGGCGGCTGCCCTTGGGTGACTTCGGTCGGTGCCACCCAGATTTTGGAGGGCTCTACTGTTCATACTCCTGAAAGTGCTTGCCAGACGGCTATCTTTTCCGGCGGTGGCTTTTCCAACATCTTTGCACTGCCTGACTACCAGAAGAAGATGGTCGGAGATTATTTCGCCAAAAACGCACCGCCTTACGGTGCGGACCGGTACAACAACTCCAAGGTGGTACGCGGCTTCCCGGATATCGCTGCCAACGGTGCCAACTACGTCACGGCCGTCAATGGCAAGTTCTCACTGTCGTTTGGTACTTCAGGTAGGCATCCTAGTCTTTCCCCCGCGATGAAACTCGATGCTGACGTGGACCCAGCATCTGCGCCAGTAGTCGGCTCCATCATCAACATGATTAATGAGAAGCGAATTGAAGCCAACAAGAAGCCTGTTGGATTCATTAACCCGACGCTTTATGCTCATCCCGAGATCCTCAACGACGTGACCAACGGAGACAACCCAGGCTGCGGCACGAAGGGTTTCTCCGCGGTTGAAGGCTGGGATCCTGTAACCGGCATGGGGTAAGCTTCCATCTCTCCCACTCGAAATCACCTCGTAACTAACACTCACCCAAGCACGCCCAATTTTCCGGAGATGGAAAAGCTCTTCATGAGCCTGCCTTGAGACATAATTGCAGCTACGCTCACAGCGTTCACGCAGAACATACACATATATACATACACGATGCATTTTGGCCGCGGACTGGTCAGCCGCAGGTCCTGTAGAATAACGGAACGGCATTGTAGATAATTAAGCATAATAGAGGTATTTACATGGGAACGCATCAACTTCCGCATCACATGAGTGCTCATGAAAGAGCGAGATTTGCAACGATTCCAGTGACAAATCGTAATGACGCGGGGAAAGAAAGAGGCATTCTCGATATGGGGACATCGTTATCCACCTGAGGCCCGGAGATAACTTCCTTTCTCTTCAAAGTCGCATTTACCGACTCCCACAGTTTTTTTCGCATCCGAATAGCCGTGGACCGCTCGCCTTGTGACGAATATCAGAGGTTCAGGGTCCGGGCCTTAGCTCCCTCCGCTGGCAGCGGATTAGTAAAATGCCGCACCGAGACCACCACTAACGCCGAGGGGAGGGGGGGGGGGATGCGCGTTGCATCATAGGTGCGCCCTAGCAGCCTTCCACCCCCAAAATATTATCAATCCCGCAGCGATCTTTCAGCGCAGTTTTCCGCAGCCCTTCCTACTCCCCTCCCGTGATCACACTCACCACAAGCGCATACGATGGCGACGGCGATACAAGCTCTGAAGGGCGATGCAGCGCAGCAAGCTCGGTCATTGGTATGTTTCCTCCACCCCCTCTTTACGTTTTTCGTGTGCAGTACGGGGGGATCTGAGAAGCTTCAACACGCTTGGCGTGGAGAGCCTGTTTGAACTGTGATATTGGGGTGCAAACCGTAGGCTGACGAGTTGTTGATGCAGTACCGCCAGTTGCTGAAGCAAGGCGATCAATTTGCGGCATACAACTTCCGAGAATACGCGAAGCGGAGGACGAGAGATGCGTTTAGGGAGCACCAGCACGTCGAAGATCCGCGGCGGGTGCAAGAGCTGATCCAGAAGGGATTGGACGAGCTCCAGGGCATGAAGGTGAGTTCACGAAAGTTTTTCCCGACGCGGGTCGCCGTACCCTGCGACTCGGACATCCGACCGCGTGGCGAGCCAGTGATAAGTTGTGAGGAAATTCGTAACTGATTTTTTGGTCGCAGAGGCAAACGGTCATCAGCCAGTTCACCCAGATGGACCGGTTAGTAGTCGAGGGCGGCGCTGCGGTAGGTTTTCTCTTCCATGACGACAACTGTTTGGATGCGTCGGGCGGTAGGCTGACGAACGAGATAGGGCAAGCAAAAGGGCGACAAGGGGGATATTGTCAGACAAAAGGATCAAGGGTGAGTCTGCGATACCAGGAATCTCCAGAGTCTCGGGCTCGAAGTGTTGACGTGCTTCTAGGTGGGACTAAAAAGCAAAACCAAACAAAAAGATGCCGCAAAGGCTGTTAATACCATCGAGAGAAAACATCTCGGAAACTTGTACTATATACCACGGACGAGGGCGAGAGCAGAGAAAGTGTACAACCACACAATGTCGAAAGGGGTTCACGATTTCCACACAGCAAACCGCACTTGACTTTGGGGGACCGAGACAGGGGGAGATTTCCACAGCAACCCTCCACTCCAGAGTGCGTTTCAGGGCTTTTGGGCATATACACATGGCAATGGAGTTTCTATGAGTGCTGGGCCTTCACCATTATTTCTTCTCTGCTGAATCCGAACCTTTGCACCAGGTGATTGACAGTGGCGCCCTATTGGTGGACACGATGTGCTTGACTTGTATCATCTTCTGCCAAATTTCCCTTTGGACACTTCAACCTGGGCAGTCAAGCTGAAGGTGGTTGGGACGTGTGGGGAGGCACCGTTGATCATTCACCCAACCGTCAACGGGCTGGCTGGCGGGCCAAGCAGGTTTTACGAAGCTTCAGGAATAGGTAGACATCTGGTATGAAGTGAATGAAACGTTTGTGAAGATACGACTCTACATCATAGGTTGATGGACTGTCATCAATCCTTGCACTGCAGAGACCGTTTGAGGTGAGATCTCCGTGAAAGACAGCACTCACCGAGCATTGACCGACTTGACCGGTTAAGAGGCACGTGACCTGACCCGCGACCAGATGGCGCGCTGTGTCCGCGCTTGGAAGGTCCGTCAGCGGAGCCAATCCCAGACACGGCACGTCTGCGGTCCAGATTGTTCATCAAGCACCCAAGCAACACCATCACAAGTGTCGCATCGCCTCGCTCAATTGAAGTCGCAGATTTTGGAACTCTAGTCGCGACTTCACGCAATCGGCGCTTAGCACTCTGCACTTTACCACGTAACGAGATTGACATCTCGGCTGACTGGAATTCTGCGCGCATCGCGACGACGAGGAGACTGGGCTGACTTTAGACGTTGTCAAGTTGTAAACGCGTTTTTTGTGTTCTTGTAGGAGTGAGAAATGGCGCCTGGCGTAAGTTCCATTGAGCGACATTGGTGATAATTGCCCGCGAGAGAATAGTCTAACGCAAGGACCGTCTGTAGACTCGACGCGCGAACCGAAGCGGCTATGCCGAACACGATGACTTCGAGGGCCTTCCTGTGCGCCAATGGCGTCGGGAATGGGTGAGCGTCCAGCCACCCCAGCAAGTCGAGACGACGCAGAAGAGCGACATCTGGGATGTTGAACTCCCGTGGGGCATGCCCAAAGACGCTGGTCTTCTGCCCCAGCACAGCCAAGACCTTTTGCGCGCCGCCCGATCTGGCGTCATCTACAAGCGCCCTGCGCCGACAGAGGAAGAAGAGGAGAACGCGGACGCCGTGACCGAGAAGCCAGAGAAGAAGGAAGATGACACCGAGACCCAGGGCTTCCAGATCAAGGTATGGAAGCAGATCAACCGGAACTCTGAGGGGTCGCCTGTCTCGCATCTCGCGAAGCGCAGGAAGGGCACCGTGACGATCTCGTCCAAGACCTTGGCTAGCACGCAGGTCGGTGCGACGGTTACTAGGGCCACCGTGAGAAGAGTCGATGCTGCAGGCAACCCGTACACGCAGGAGGTCACCCTACAGGATGGGCAGCAGATTGAGGGTGAGATCATATCCACGACCGTGGTGCCTGTTTCTGCGATCGATCCTGCACAGGCGCCTCCTCAGCGCGTGAGAAGGCCGCCGCCGCCCAAGAAGAAGAACAAGCCTGGCCCTGGTCGCGGACGCAAGAAGAAGACCCTGCCTTTGCCTGCGCCTGCGCCGGTGGATGGTGCTGCGCCGCCTGTGGAGGGCGCGCCTGTTGTACCCAAGGTCGAGGGAGCCGAGGGCGCGGAGAACGTGAGTCGCAAACCTGGAACTCCTGGAGAAGGGAACCTCCCACTAACGATTCTCAAGGGAGTCAAGCAGGAGCGCGAGGACTCGAACAACCCCGACAGCGAGATGGCAGACAACGATGACGACGAGGGCGATGATGATGGCGAGGACGGCGACGACAATGACGACGGCGACGAAGAACAGCGTGAAGGCGCAAACACGGAAAGCCAAGACCAAGAGATGGCGGATGCATCACCATCGGTACCCACGCCGGTCGTGGACGCCTCGGCGACGCAGTGGAAAGAACCCGAGTCTCCCTTGGCGAAGATGGGAGCACCGCCTGCCAACCCTGTCAATCTTGCGCCGCCTCTTCCTGCCATGCACCTGGCAAACTCCTCACCAAAGGGAAGCCCCCTCAAGAATGTGGTGCTGCCGTCTCCTACAGAAGCATCGCCACAGATTTCGCCCATTGCGGACGTTCTGGCACCCAGCGCTCACGCTCCCTTACCGGCACCTATTTTTGCCGACGCTCCGGCTCCAACTCCCGTTGCTGCGGCGCCGAAAGGCGAAGAACAGCAAGAAGACGTCAATATGGCTGACCATTCTGAGCCAGCCCCTGCACCGGCTCCAATCTCCGCACCCGAAGCACCAGCTGAGAAACCAGAGCCCGCCGTTCCTGAGCAGCTGCCCCACGACACAGGTGCAGAGTCTGTGAACGATACGTTCATCCCTCCTGCTGAAAAGGTCGGCGATATCGTTTCACCAATGGCGGAGACCCGGTCTACTTTCTCAATGGCTACCACTGCCGAAACAGAAGGCTCTGGCTCGAGAATAGAGAGTGCTGATCAGACAATCGCGTCCAATGATGCTCTTCGGGAAGATTCCATGGCTCTGGATGTCCCTGAGATGCCTGAAGTGCCAGGAATCTCTCAAGCTTCCGAGAACACCCAGCCCATCGAGGATCCCAAGGTACCCGAGACTCAGCCAGCCGCAGATGTACCGCCGGCACTAGCTACCGAGGATAAACCCGCGCCTCTTGTCCAAGAAGATTCAGAAATGAAGGATGACAGCACCCCGGCTCCGCCAACAACCATCGAGGAGCCCCCAGCGCCTACAGCGGAAGCTGAAACAAGCGAGCCCATGGTTGAGGATGCCCCGGCCGCCATTTCCGCAGGAGCGGAGCCTCCGGAGCAATCGGAACCTGCTCAGTCACCCATCAAATCGCCTGTCAAGTCTCTCGAGCCCACCCCGCAAGCACCGACAGAGGCACCGACTGAAGCGCCCGTAATAGAGGCCCCCTCCCAGGCTCCTATTGAAGCTCCGGCTCCGGTGCCAATGGAGCCTCCGGTGGAGCCGGCGGCTCCTGTCGAAGATATTCCCGTCGATATCCCAGTTGATATTCCCGCCGAGCCTCCTGTTGATATTCGTGGAATTCCCGTGGAAGCCCCTCTGGGGGCACCCGTCGAAGCACAGTCAGCACCAGTCGAGCCACCGGTTGAGACGGTGGTCGGGCCTTCGGCTCAAGTTCCCACCGCGGAACCCGAAGCCAATCCGCCAGCTGCTGCGGAGGTGCCGCTCGTGGCCACTGACGACGGACCCGACCTGCTGGCCGGCCTCGAAACAGAGTTGGACCGCCAGGCTGAACTGAGCAAATCTCCGCTCCCCAAGCCGCCCCCCGCGCCTCATCCCGGGCCCGCTGAGCTACCGCACGTCGACAACCCGGTTCCGCTGCCCGAGGTCCCTCCGATTGAGCCGGAGAAGCCTGCGGAGGAGGCCGAGGAGAAGACGACAGAGGAGCCAGTCGCGGCGCCGGAGCCGGCACCAGAAAAGGAGGCACCTGCCAGCACGAAGGCTGCCCAGACTGCAGATACCTAGAAGAGAGAGGACACAGCTGCGGACGCGCCTGCTAGTGATGCGTGGTTGCAATCGGGTGACTACCACCGGGCGATTTGTAGTGGTCATGATGGCGTTGGGTATTGACAGTAACAGTAAGCGCGGTTTTCTTGCTTCAATATTGCATGTACATTTATGAAGGCTCTGGTAAGGTTTATTTATTGTCCGCATATTAGTAGATGATCGCCCGATATGGCCCCTTTCTGTCATGGCCAGAACTCATTCCTCATTCCACTGTGGTGTTGGCTTGTCATAGCTTAAGACGTTTGTGCCGATTGGTGACATAATACAGTGTGCTTTTGTACCAAGGATGCAATATCTACGAGGATATATATAAATACATAAAACCCATCACTTCATAGGCTCTTCACCACTCCAGGACAATGCTGTCCCATATGAAACCCCTCCACGTCGTGTTCCTGGTCAGCTGGAACGTGACCTCGTTATCGCCCTGCTTCAGCAACGCGCCGGGGACAGGGAACTCAAAGAAGCGCCACTCGCCGCCGACCGTCGCGCTGCGGTAGACGGAGGGATCGTTCAGCAGCCCCGAGGTCGAGTCCACGCCGACCGCGCCGCTGGTGAGGTTCGCGACCTGCTGGCCGTTGGCCAAGACGACGCTGCTCGCGCCGGTGGAGTATCCCCCAAGCGAGACGATCAGGTTTGCCGTCTCGGGCGCCGGGTCGGGCACTTGATCGATGGCGAAGCGGATGGTGTAGTTGCCCTGGTGCGTCTGGCCGTAGCACCAGTCGCTCGTCTCGGATTCGCCGACGACGAAGTCGATGTTGGCTGGGCAGGAGGCGATGATGGCGTGTCCGTAGGGAGGATCTCCGCCGTGGGCGAAGCCTAGAGACTTGCGATCGAAGTCGCCGACTTGGAAGAGGCGCTTGCGCCTCGAGACTGCCCAGTTCAGAGTTCCCAGGTCCGTGGTCTTCTTGTCGGTCACATTGACGTCGTTAAAGATGATGTGCGTCGTGACGTCGTTCAGCTCACCGCCCTCGGACCAGGCTTGCAAGGCGTATCCCGCTTCAGCGACGCGAACATGGGGGATCTCGAAAGCACCCGAGGCGTCGGCGTAGGCGGTGTAGTAGTAGTCAGAACCCATGTCGATGGCCGTCTTGCTGGGGTGGTTGTCGCCGAGGAAAACAGCGGCGCCAGCGGCTGGACGACCGTCGGAGAGGAGGAGCTTGCCCTTGACAGTGCCGCGGGCGTGGTAAGCGGCGTCCTCGAGCCAGGAGTAGGGCCAGGCGGCGAACTCGGACGTCGCGCGAGCTTCGGCGTCGTCCTTTGAGCCGTCGTTGAGGTACCACAGCCACGGACCCCACATCTTGCCGACGGGGAAGACGTCGACGGCGGATACTTGGAAGTGCGTGCCGTGGATCATGTTGAGCTGGACGGCGTCGCCCGTTGCGCTTTCGCGGTGGACCATGAGCTCCTGCTTCAAGTGATTGCCGTTGTAGTAATCCTTGCCGGCGTTGATGTACCAGCTTCCAACCTCGTCACCGTAGACGCCGTAATACTTTTGCGTGCGGATGAAGTCGGAGAAGTCGTACTTGGTGATGTACCCCTTTTTGTCGGGCGTGAGCCACGTCTCGTCTTGGACCTTGTTCTCGGGGAGGTAGTCGCTGAGGTGTGGGAGCTCTTTGTCGTGCAGGTCCGTCTTGCCCTTGAGGAACGTGGTGTTGTCGAGGCGCCATAGAGTGCGGAACTCGCCGAGGGTGGGCAAGTCGCGGTTGACGAAGTACTGGTAGGCGCCGGCGAGGCCTTGGAAGATGACCCAGTGGAAGTCGCCGTCGTTGGCGGTGAACTTGATATCGATGAACGGGGTGCCTTCGTGGGTGCCCTTGTGGACAATACTGGCGGAGGACCAGGCGATGTCGTTTGCGGCGCCGTCTGTGTTGGTGTTAGTCAAATGAGCGCCGGGAGTCGCAAACAGGGTTGCATAAACGTACTGTAGCTCACGTAATGGCCGACTGCGTTTCCGACCAGATCGCGGTCCTTGTAGTACAGCTTCACGCCGTACTTCAGGCCCTGCGTCATGTTCCAGACGTCATTGCCGATGATCCACGTCTGGTTGTTGACCTGCTCGAGGAAAGGTTCCGCTTTTGCCGACGCAGCGAACGCGTTGGAAACGAGGCCTGCGAGGGCTGCGGCGAGCAATGAGGTCCTCATCGTGTCGGTGTTGGCGTCGTCAACAGCTTAAGTCGGCGTGGACTCCAATGCTGAGCGCCTTCTCGAACAAGTTCCATGATGGGCAGGCCCCGGAGAGCAGATAAATATTGGCTTCGCTATTTTCGCGATTCAAGACCCCGAGCTCATACCCCGACTCTGACCCCAGACTACCCTAATCAAGCATTCAGCCGCGCATCCGGCAACTCGGTGCCGCTCGCCGGGGCTTGCTTCTCCTCACTTGACCCCTCGTGATTGACTCGACGATGGTGGGAAGAGGGCAGTGCGAAGGCAAGTAGCTGGTAGCTATTAGGTGCATCGGCGCTGGAGGACGTCAGCGGTCAAGGGCGAGGCATACTAAGCAGGGTGGCACCTCGTTCTCCGCACTGGAGATGGAGCGAACGGCGGGCGGTGATGGGTGGAAATACACCGGTGCCTCGTGTTCACCTCGGCGGAGATTGGACTCATGGAGAGGGCATCTAGGTTTTCGAGATCGCCAAGCCAAGAGGTCTACCATAGTAAGTTAGCTAACCCCGACATGGGTTACCCCTACTTCGGGGTACCAAGTGCCGAGGCAGGGAGGGAGCAGTGATGCCTGAGCCGCCGTTCGCTGCCATTTTGGTCAAGCTGCTGTGGAAGCTTGCCGGTGAGCCGGTTGGACATATATATGGAAGACGCCCGGAGAGGACGGTCCAGGGAGTGAAGTGGTAAGGTAATCATCTGACGCAGTTGCAATTTGGGGCATAAGGAGAGAGAGAGAACATGAAGGGTTAGCGGTTATGCTCATTGGCGGCAGGGACTTGGCATGTGGCTGTCGTCATGAGGAAGGTCATCTACATGAATTTCTTTACCTTGTAGAGTTGTTTTGGGAGTTCTATCCTTCAGGACTTTCTGTTATTTGTTTCGCTTCAAGATTGGCAAATGTTGCAACTACAACCATTGCCCGCCCAATTGACTGGACAAAAAGCCATGCGTTGTGCGCGACCCAGACGGCTCTCCTCGCAGCCTTTCCGCTGGAGGGTTTTTTAATTCCAAGGCACACTCAGTCAATTTCCTTGTGGAGGAATCAGAGTGGTGAAGGAATGACAAAACTTCAGGATGCATTTTAATTCCGCAACGGGAAAAGAGACTGAAACTCGACAACGACAAGATTGGAACTTCCAATTGCCAGAGAACAGGGGTCCAGAGCCACAGTGGCACAAATCATCCGCCACATGGGCATTTGGCCGTTTCCGCCTGCCCGGGCTCCACTGGTAACTTGTTGTGGGGCCTCCAATCAGTCCTCAGTACACCTCATCCGGGGTTTCAAATGTTAGCGCGTGAATTGCCCCACGATACTATACCCAAAGTCATAAGATTGGCGAGGTATTAGTACTTTTGAATAGCCGTAATTTATATGGTATATTTAGTAGCTAATACTGTTGCCACCTGACTCGATGACTAGGTGTAATCGGCGGACTATTGAGTGAGCTAGCTCTTTCAACTATTCCTGCGGGATCGAGTGCCACGCAGCCCACATTGCTGCATATAACTCTGACTGCCCAAGATTTAATATATCGAAGTTGTTGTCGACATACTCCTTCATCTGAAACCATACATTCTCAGCGGGATTGAGATCTGGTGAGTGCGGCGGCTACTTGAGGGTATTCAGACCTATCTCTCGGAGGGCAGACTTTGTATCGTTGGCGTTGTGGCAGGGCGTGTTATCTTGCTGAAATAACCCCTCCTTTTATGGCGTTAGTAGGAAAGTGTCGGCTTTTATTTTGGAAGTCACTTTCCTTAGAATTCCTTAGAAATTGGGCGAAGATAATAGAGTAGTGACTTATATAAAAAAAACTGGTTATTGTGGTGGGGAGTAGTTGGGCAATTCAGTGCGCTAACATTCGAAACCCCGGAGGAAGTGTACAGCTATGCCTGTACCACCTTACATTACAACACCGTGACTGTGAGGGGTCTCTATAGTGTGTGTGAATCTGATACATTGCTAACTGTGGGTGCCCTGTGGGCGGATATATCTATACATCCTACATCATGTATGCTTACATAATGTAGTACTTTGTAGTGCCCTTATGGGCTACTGTGACAGTATGCCCTCCTCTAAAAATGCAGTGCCCTCACTGCCAATGCCAATATCAATCCCATTTCCGAATTCCTATTCGCCTCATCGTCAGTTCCATTCAACTTTATCCCACTATTATAGGAGGTTATCATAGTCTTCATGTCTCACTAACTCAGATTGTAGTATCTATCAGTTATAATCGGGACCAAGATATCAGTAGGCAATTAGATATTATATTTCCAATTTCACATTATACTATTATATAATATAGTTAGGTATTAGTAACTAGTCTTTAGTGGAGACCAGCGGAATTAGTGGCAGTTATCGCCCATATGGATCGAGTCGAGCGGCAGGTTCCAGATAATTAACTAAGACGACATCGTGGATTTTGAAATAGAGAGGCAACGTGAGTCAGTAGACTAATCTGCCGATATATTCTTTAACCCTAAATAGTCCTATATACTATTATGTATACTTAGGTCCTATAATAGCTACTTAGGGTATATTATATCCCTTACATAGTCCGAGGTAGGCTTTATTATTAATATTAAAGAACTTTATTATATAATATTAGTTATAGTACTATTTTATTATTATTACTATAATAGTAATAGCATTATATACTAATATTCTAGGTAGTAGTAATCAAATAGATATCAGCTGCAATAATATTAGCAACGGGACATTATTAGGCGTAAACTCCTTAATAATCTCATTTAGCGAAAGTTAGGTTAATATGGATCTCATGTAATTAAATTTAAATTCCAGTTATAATAAGTATATAGGCTATAACTTTAGGCTCTCAAGTATATAAAAATAGTAATAAATAGCAGATTCAATAGCCCAGATTATATATTTAGTCTAACTATTAGTCTGAGGATAGTAGGCTATTATATATAATAATATTACACTAACTTCACACTATATTACCTTCTATATTACTAATAGAAAATTAGCGTCTTAATCTAATAAAATAAGCGTAGGAAATCCCCAGTTAGATACTACTAGATATCTTATGAGTTTAATTCCCTAGATTTCAGCTATATTAATTATCTTAGTAGGGATCGTAAATATCTCCTTAGAAAGTTTATAGATTGAAATAAGGGCTATACTAAATCCTTTATTAGATAGTAGCAGCGCCAGCATAAAATCAATAGAGATTATATAATATAGATATAGGGGCAGTAAGATAAGTTATAGGTTGCTATAGGCCTTATATCATTAAATCTAGAATACCTAGCATTACAGGCAGTTGCAGAGGTAGTCCATAGTTATTTAAGGCTATTATATAGATAGTATTAGGAGAAGAACTTAAATACCGGATTAGATACTATTATTCCTTACTATTATTCCTAGCATTCTACTATTTATATAAGAGCTACTAAGGCACTATAAGTATACTTGAGGTATTTCAGGCCTATCTTATTTATAGTAGTTATGCAATAGAGTTTCTTCTGAAGATTATAAAGCATAACATCACTATAGTAAATAGCAATCTTCTATTAGTTTCTATTAACTATATCCTCTATATAGAGTAGAATATTAACCGAGGGTAGTAGCAAAAAGCCGCCCAAGCAAGACTTGAACTTTAATGCCTCTGGGCGAAGAGTAAGGATGACTACCCGAACATATATCTGAGCCCTTCGATTTCCGCGTCCAGTATTAATCGCCAGGGCTAATCCTTTCTATTTCTCCGTCACTGTTGCCCACAGTGTCGCCACTAAAACCACGGTTTACCTGGAGATCATAGCCGACCAGATTCATTTGTTGAAGAAATCTAATTATGATATAATTAACGATGAGGAGGCCGAGAGAGCCTCAAGTACATAATCCGAGGCATAAAGTCGGGTGGAATGTATTGGGAAGAGCAGGAGCCCGGTGGGGACTACAAAGATAGCAAACAACACAACACTACCCACAAAAGGATATAAATAATAAAAGTAGGCTCAAAAGATGCGCATAGCGATTCATAGATCTAATCAGAAAGAATAAGAAGAATTAGGCTTCCAATAAAAGAGATATTCATGGAAATCATATATAAGATTATTAAGGTATATGCCTCTTGAGGCTAAAAAGACTATAGATCATAGTGATGATTCCCCCTCCCCTCCCCGCATCGCAGTCTTCCGTTTTTAGACCCCATTGACAGTGGGCCTGCTGACTGAACAGCCAAGCCATCCTGTCCCATCCCAGTAGATATAGATGCAGCATACTGAACTTATATAGTTAGCGTCGCCAGCTCGGAGCTAATAACAACCTCACTCTCGGCCCGGATGAAGATGCTTGGGTCCATTCTAATGAACTGCACGCATATGATTGGATCTAGCGTCGAATTGCTGTTCTCGAGCGCCGCAGCGCGGTCCCTTAGCCTCTTTAATAGATCTTTAGACATTATCTTGAAGTAACTTGGTCTTTCCGGTTAGTGCTATTGTGGTTTTTTGCTTGGCTCTAAGCGTCTAGTAAGCTGATCCTCTATCTTTCTTGGTCTTGTAATACTCCTGGTCTTGTTCCTTTCATCTTTATAGACGTCTCTTTCTCAGTATTCCGTTAGAAGATATAAGGAAGGAAATAAAAGTAATAGATAATAATTACCTTAGGTTAAGAGGATTTTAGTCCTTTATATATTGCCTTATTGAATGAGTTTTGGCGCTGTTTTCTATTTTACTTTATTAACTAGATATCTATGTTTGTGGGAACCTGTTTATAGCTATCAAAGAGTCGCTTAGTTGCTTATTGGGGACTAAATAGCGCTGAATTACATATCTAGCTTAGGGATAATAGCACTGTGCGAAGCGCCTAAGAAATGATAACGTAAATACCGTGCCGGCTAGGCACACCGCGTACAGGCTGAGGCGATCTTTTCGACAGGCTCCAGGCTGTCGTGCATCTTGGACAATCGTGCAGCAGCATTGTGCAGATCCTACTCATCTGCCCGTAGAAGGTGATACTGCCGCCCGCCCTCATCAGTGGGGACGCAAGCGAAAGAGATGCAGCAGTTGGGAGAATCACAGTCTTTCCAGGATATCTACTCACGGCGTACTGAAGTTTCATGGCCGCCACCGCCTGGCCTACCGGGAGGGGGGCCTTAGCAGTAAGAATCATGAGACGCAACTGCCATTCGCTGGAGACGACTTCGGGCATAGATGAATCCTACCAAAAGGCGCGTACCACAGCGCGGACGACGTAACATGAAGTCCGCCCACGCCAGGGTGGCCGCACCATCATCATCATGCAGCCTCGACCCGACTTGGCCTGGCCACGAAGATCAGGGGCAGTCTGGGCGATACGCTATTTATATATAGTACGGTATAGGACACGATGAGAAAGCATGAGTCGCCAGCATCCGCCTGTGTACGTAGCACTGCTAATGACTTGCACACGATGCCCGCGTACACACCTGCCCTGTATTGATTTTTCAAATCAACCTCCTTAGCACCTTTTTGGGGGGGGGGGAGAGCCTCGCAGACAATTAAGCCTAGGCTAGGACTCATATCCCTCAGGTGCAGTTAAGCGTGGAAAACATGGCCCCGTCTCATCAACCAGCAGGGCTTGATGGCGTGACTCCTAAACATAGATGTGCCGGATCTCTGTTGCTGATCGGTTTCTCCGCTCATTTGAGTTGCCGCTTCCTCATCATCGTAAGACCAGTCCGACATACGCCAGTAGCGTTTCCGTGAGCGGAATAACGAAGTGCCGAGCGCTATGTGTCTCCACTTTCCAGCCCCCAATTTTTGTTTCTCTTTTATAATGCGTTCGCTCCGCGTTCCACTCATCGTCCTTCGCCCCGTCCCTATGCCCATTCGCGTCATCATCTAGTTTTTCACTCCCGCCCGCCTCGTCCCGCGCGCACACGCCCGTATCCACTGACCGACCTGTTCTCGGTGTCCCGTTCGTTCAATTGCTCTTGAATGCTTGCCTGACTCTCTGCGCGAGTAGGGCTGGGATCCCGTCGGAACCCATCCAAGCCATGATCTTCGTATAGCGCATGGCTTGGATCTGTCACCCGCGGCCCTGGTCATCCTACTACTCGACCAAGAGCCCCCAACGCACCTTGAGCAGGATAGCGGTGTCACGCCGGAACCTATCTTGTCCACAGCGACCTGTGAAGGACTTAATTAATTGGTATGAAAGCGTAACGTTGTGACCACGTAAGTATTCAAGTTCCTGTCTGCTACTTCTCGTGCGTGGATGTCTAGGAGATCGATAGCAAACGAACACGGCACATCACACGTCATGGCCTGGCGAGTACCGCCAGTTGACGGGTTTCTGGTATGCGAAAACCAAGGCGAACACGAGTATGAATCCATAGACCAGGTAGTCAGGTTCAGCACCGCGCATCTGTCACGAGAGACCGTCTGTTTTCGTTTCACCCTCACTGTGGTTGACGGCGAATACAACAAAACCGTTATCTACCTGCAAATCACACCCGACCATCTCGATTCGCTCTGCCATGATATTTGCAAATTGAAGGGTCCAGGCCTGCCTCACCTGGACAACGTGCGCGTGCGACTGGGCCGCAAGGGCGGCAGGGGCGACCTAATTCACCTTCGATTTCAGTTGCGCAACGACACCCGCGCACAGTGCATAGTGCCGGACGATTTTCCCGACTATGAGGCTCTCGACGATCCGGCCCGGCATGCCATTGACATCTTTGCGTCGGTCGCGTCGTCTCCATCGTTCTCCCTATATTTTCCGGCCAACCAACTGTCGAGGCGGCTGCTTGACGCTTGCGTTGAGGCTGTTGAACGTCATTCGGTGTTGACAGGAGAGGAGCTACGCTCATACCAACGTGCGGTGCAGCTGCAGAGATTGTACGGTGGCAAAGGTGGCAAGGTGCTTGCCGTCGTTGATCATGAGAGTAGTTCTCGGCCAGAAACCGATTCATGCGCGACACTGGGCTTCGACGTTGTCCCGCGTCATCAGGGCTCTCCTCCGCAGTATGGCGAGTGCTCCAACCGTGTGGAGAAGCCCGGGACGACCCTGGCTGATGCGACCAACATTGCCGAAAGCTTTCTTGTCGACTGCGCGCCGCCGCGGTATGGCGACACCGAGCAGCCGCGCGACGCGCCGGTTGCTTCCAAACGCGTGCGCCAATGTGGGGATGAGGATGAGGATGGGCTTTCGCACCCAAGCTCCAAACGAGTGCTTCCACGGGGTCCAAGTGCCGCGATATCTGCGCCGACTTTGGTGACGAACGCGCGACGCCTGGCGACATCTGAAGTTGATGATGCGGATGTCGACGGCAACGTGCTGCTGCTGCGTGACTTACTACGTCGGGTCAACGAGCAAGAAAATCGGCAGCTACTGCAAGAGCAAGAGAATCAGCAACTACGGCATGAGGTCAAGCGATTACAAGAAAATGTACAACGACTACAACGTCAGAATATGACCTCCGACAAACGCCAGACCGAGGTGGAAGATGTTTGTGATGGTTTAGAGCATCAACAAGATCTTGTTAAGGATGACTTAGAGAATCTCCAAGTTGAAATTGGTGAGCTGGAAGGGAAATTTGGCGAGCTGGAGAAGCAAATGCCAAATGTCCTGGACGAGTTGGAGGATTTGGTGAGAGACACAATCCGGGACATGCTCCAAGAGGACATGGTGCGAGACTTGATTGCCGATTTGGTAGAGGAACACAAGGGTGACTCGTTTAGCGGGTACATGGATAGAGAGCGAGAAGGGAACTTGACCGAACCGTTGAGAGCATACGTGCGTGAGAATGTCATGGAACAGATAGCCACAATGAAGGCGAAGATACGAAAGGCTCTACGGGGGTAGAAAATGATTACTGTCCGGGCAGGTGCAGCAGTTTGGCGATGGTTAAATTTGTGATGACATTGACAAGTCTATTGATCAGCCGCAGCATCCATATATTTGGGCTAAGTAGGTCACGGGCGTTGGAGCGCAATGTGATGGGTGAAGGCAAATCGCGCACTCGCGGCTGTGTTCGTACACGAGGGCGGCGGAAATACCCACTTGACATGTTGAGAAAGTGCGCGTGGCCGCATGTTGGATCAAGGTTCCATTTGTGGGACGCTTGACCTCAAGGAACAAGATCACACTCTCTACGAACAGGAAGGAGGCCAGATATGCTGCTCTTAGCAGCGGCATGCGGCGCTGTTAGCGTTGGCTTGATCGTTGTCGCTGCCCCAGGTATCGTCGCCGCGCCTGTCTTGACAGCAGCGGGTTTTGGGGCTGAAGGCGTTATTAGTAGTATGTTTCTGTCGGACTTTTACGCGTCAATTAGATGAAAAGGTTGTTGTGTCTCTCATAAGTTCACTGGTACAAAGTTCTCCACCAGATTCTCCGCTAAATACAGGTACCCACAATCCGGCTCCCTGTCGGGACGGATTTCGGGTTAAATCGGCATACGCCCAGTCAAGTCGGCATACGCCCAGTTCGACACGCCCCCTCAGTTTGGCGCCCAAAGGGCCCAAACTAGCTACATTTATAAATCTTAAATCCCCTA
Organism: Colletotrichum euphorbiae; assembly: GCA_037178605.1. Classification (NCBI taxonomy): domain Eukaryota; kingdom Fungi; phylum Ascomycota; class Sordariomycetes; order Glomerellales; family Glomerellaceae; genus Colletotrichum; species Colletotrichum euphorbiae. The sequence goes on from JAXCEF010000267.1 coordinate 43,767, forward strand.
CTTATAGGCTTTGATATAGCTAATTAAGACTATTCCTATTATTCTATTACGCTCTTATTATTCTTATAAAAATCTCCTAGTAGGTAGGAAAGAGTAATACTATTTATAGAGCTATCTTAGCCTCTAATTTAGTCCTCCTATCATTTATAAGAAGGTTGCTTTTATCTATAAGATTAATTTAACTAATGAAGGTAGTGAAGGCGGCAGCTAGTAGGGCTTTTATTATCCTATCCACTATTATCTCAGCTAACTAGATATAAATAACCTTTATATAGTTATTCTAAATCTCTTATTATAGCTAATAGTTATGAATATTAATATAGCATAACTTAGTCTATAATTAATAATCTCTTAGGTTACTACTTATATTATTTAGGTATTATTATATTAGATAACTATTTTGAAGCTATTATGAGGTTAATTAACTATATAGGAAGTCTCTCGTCTAGGACAGAGGTTTACTTATAAAGTACTAATTAGTTAGCTTATAAATAGCTCTTTCTTTATAGCTTATAAGAGGGCTAAGAGCTCTACCTCTATAGTTAGGCTTATTACTATTTATTATTTATTAGCTCTCTAAGTAATCGTCTCTCTGAATAGCTTTACTATGAAGGCTTAAGAACTCTTTTAATTTATTAAGTTATTTATGAAACTAGCGTCTAATATAACCTCTAGCCTATCTATATTCTTAACTCTATCCTTAAGATAGAGCTCTCTAGTTTTTAGTAAGTATTATATAACTTAATTAGCGGCTTAGTAATTTTTCAGGCTAGGGTTTTAGTCAAATCTCGCGAGATAACTAATAGCGAAGGCAACATTAGGTCTGGTTATTATAGCGGCATACAGTAGCAATCTAACTTTTTATTGATGTACCTAAATTTCTTGACATATCGCTTGCTCTTTATATAGTAGTAACTCTTTAGTAGCTATTATAGGAAATATAGTAAAAGATATTACATTTACTTTTATAACTTTAACCCATTATAACTCCATAACTATTAAGGATATAGTAAAACAGAGATTATGTTTGAATCCTCCTCTCAAATACGCTTTGAATAGTATATACTTTATACTATTCGGATAGGGGTAGAGATATTCTAAATATAAACTTAAAGGAGAAAAGATTCAGATACTGCGCGTGCAAAATCCCGCAGGATTTAAGGATTATGATGCTACAGGATTATAATCCTACAGGATTTATAATCCTAAAGCCTATGAGATTTGAAAGAATTTTAAACTCCATGGAAACCGTAATCCTAAAGGATTTAGAATCCTATAGGATTTATGCTCAGTAAGCGCCAACACTTAGTAAGCGCGTATGCATCATAAAGTACGTACTGTTACGCGTTAAAGTACGTACTACTGCGAAGTCTTGTGAAAACTATAGTTTGTATATATTGACCTTTTCCCGCCTTCTAGCGCTTTAGATTTTGAAGATACACACATACAAAATATACATCTTTTGATATCTACATTTTTTTCTCTATCTGAATATCAAGTTATTTTCTAGGATTTATAGAGGGTTATAGGGAGGGAGCAGCAGCGCGAGGCACTAATTAAGTAGGAAGAATATATAGAGCCTACGTAGGAGCTAGCAGAGGCCGTTATAGAGACTAAAGCAGTAAATAAGTATAAAGAGAGGTATAAGCTAATTATAGCTAACGATAGCGACCCAGCCTACGCCTGGAGGGCCCCTAGCTGGGGGAGGGACTAATATTACAGGCTACGCCCAGTTAAAACTATCTAGGCTTCTGCCTAGATTCACCGCTCTTAGGGCCCACCGAGTGGCTACCCACAAACCTAGTATAACCTTACTAAAGCTGAAAACTCTCCCTTTTCCTCTTCAGCTTCAAACAAACAGTATTACGCCACCTCTTATCGCACAGACTCGGGTCCAGCCCTTCGCATTAATAAAACTACTAGAAGAGGAGAATTACATTAATACTACTAATTCATAATATAACTCCCTAATAGCTATTAGCACAGGATATATCTTCTTATGAAATAAGAAGTGGATCAAAGAGGTATAATAGGTGCAAGAATATTCAAAAGAAAAAATAGATGGAATAGCTATTTATTAGTAGGGATAGTAGTTTATTTATTAGTTATAAAGGTAGAGCTAGGAGCTAAGAGGAATCTAAATTGAGGTGTTATTAGTTCTAGTTTGCTATTTATAATATTTTATGAAATTATTATCTAGCTAATTAATATAGTTAGATATTATTTGGAATGTTAGATTGAGCAGTAGTTATTTTAAAATAGCGAGGGTTATATAGAATGGGGTTACTTAGATCTAATAAGTAGAAGAAGGGGGAGTGGATATAGAAAACTATACTTAGGGCAGATAGATTATTATTAAATCTATGTAGTATTAAACCTTAGTAATATATATAATAGCTTATACCTAGTTGCGTTAGCCTATTAAGTAGTACTGAATATTAACTTCTTTGACTTTATTTTACTAATTATTCTTATGACGGTTTTGATGTGAATAATTTCTGATGCGAGGTTTGTACCTCGGAGTGGGAGCTAAATGGATGGGCCTCGCAGTTGGGGCTGAAAATGGTGTGATGTAAAGGGGATGTCCCTTTCCAGCTAGGTTGTGATAGTGGACGTGGCTAAATACATTGGTAGATGTACCTTCCCAATGTCCCGAAGGACCTTCCCCATCTGGGTCTCCGATAAGTCCTGCCACCACAGTATGAAGGCACACGCAGTAAAGCGCCAGGCATGCTGCCTATTGAGACTGTGGCTTGCTCCCTATCGTCGGCGGCGGCACCGTTCGATCAAGCACGACAAAAGAGAAGTTTGTTCTAGCGCAAAAGAAGATGGTCCCTGCACGGGAATAACCAAAGCCGGCGGACCCCATTACTCGACTGGACTGAGAAGCAGCAAGCTATCGCAACCGATCCGACGCGAACTGGCCCGAGCGCTCGGTCCAATCGCATAGAGAGTAATTCGGTCTAATATCTCGACCTGCATAACAAATGCCTCAATTGAAGAGATATGGACGGGGACCAGGGCTGCGGCGGCGAACTGTCCGCAGATTAAGTAGTCGAGAGAAAAGAAAATACTTCAGGACACTATTGAACTGAAAGAAAAAAAAAGGGCTAAACCACATCAGCGATCCGCGATCCGCGTTGTGTCCTCCTGTATTTGGCCCCCATCCGATGGTATCCGTTCGGCGGATATCACCCCCAAAACAGCTTTTACGCAGGTATATCTCGCATGACGTTAAGACTCCCTCATCGACTGACTCGCGACCAGCCCGCGCCGCCGCAACCTTCCAACCGTTCAACGCAGTCCAACGTCCATGGCAAGCCCTATTCCCGGTTGATGCCGCCAGATTGGCTAACACCACCAGCGGCTCGACTTCCGCTCGACATCAGATGCTCCCCGATGAAAGCCACCGGGGTTCGAGACGCGGCCGTTCTCTTCCTTCTCTTGTGGAACAGCGCCTTCACGGCACTGCCGATACTAATGATCCAGGATTACAGCTTGTCCAGATTGCCCCCCCTGTGTCCAACCCCCAACTTTGAGGTCTGTGCTACACGACAGCTTCTTTCACGGCGTCGCCCTCCGACTCCCGAGGGAGCACGCATTGTCCACCACGTTGAGCTTGGCATTCCTCTTCGCATGGACACCCCGTTCGCTCCCCGTGTTCGTCGAGTCGTGGACTCTCATTGCGGAATCAATTCCTGGACATTGACCCATGGAACTGGCTCGCTTCTCCTTCGCCTCGCCCAACCACAGAGTATTCAATCAAAACAGAAGTTCGTCGATTCCACACGTAACGTTTCCCTATCCAGAGGCCCGCTTGACGCCATCAAATCCGCGGCACACTGCACCACACTCTCTCTGCAGTGTCGATCACTGACGCGCCTTGGAGCGAACAGCCGGTAAACTCTAAAATCCACGCTTGAGCCTTTCAGGGAGGACAGACAGGGCAATAAGGACTAGAGCCTAAAAGAGTCCTGGGCTATGTTCAATCTCTCAATTTATTGGCGGCTTTGACGCCTGAGCGAGATCGACGTCCAATTGATGGGGATACCCGCTCTCGCGCGTCCATCTTCGACCAATTGGAATGTCATTGACCACCACTGAGTACCGCTGAACCTGTATCTTCTGCCTTCTTCCTTCGCCTATAATCGTTCCGTCTGCCTACCCCCACGCCTTGTCAAACGTCAAGGCCGTCCCGGTTGCCAGGAATACCCTCATCTGGCTGCTGGCATCTCGTGCGACTGGCGCCGTTCTCCGCGAATCCTTCGCGCCAATCCACTAGGAGATACCCGTTTCCACCGATCGAAAACCAGTTCCACATCCCCGCAGCTTATCGTCCGTCTCTGCCTCTGCTTCTGCTTACTCAGAGAGAGGCCTCCGGCCGGCAGACGTCGAGCCAATGCATCATGGACCACCATGATGAAGCCAAGCCAAACCTCATGGCATTGGACATGAATTCGAACGCGAGCGTCAGGAGCGACTCTCTCGGCGCGTTCGACCCTGTCGCGTCGCAGGGCCACAGCGGGCCGAAGCCACCTATCCAGCGCAGAGCCCCAATCGCCTGTCGAAGGTTTGTCACGATCACGATCCACCGCATCTGCCGAGGACAGCAAAGCTGAGACATGTGCGTAGATGTCGGAGAATGAGAAGCAAATGCATTCATGAAAAAGCCCAACCGCCGTGTAAGTCCTGCGCTGAGGCGGGCTTGCAAGCGAGTGACTGGTACCGAGACGCCGATCGACGATCCTAGCTCAGCCTTGCAGCTAACCAGACGTAGTGTTTTCCCCCAACGAGGCCAGCCGGATCTCGACCGTGAATATCGGCACCCGCGCTTGAGGGCCGAGAAAGTCGCCAAACGAGAAGCCGAAAAAGCAAGACGCAATGCTTCCGACTCCGCGCCCCGGAGCTTTGGCGCGCCGGCACTCCGGAAGCCCGCGGATGAGTGGGACCTTCTCCCGCCGCTCCCCGAGATTATTGACGCAGTTCATGTTTTCACGCGCAAGTATTTCCAACTAGGCTTCATCCCGAAGGAGCTTTTTCCCCAGCAGCTCCACCGTGACCATCGCTCCGTCAGCGTCTTCCTGGTGCTCGGTATCCTCAGCGTCTCGGCACGATTTTCGCCAGCTTTGACGGAGAGATATGGTGGAGAGATCAAGGCAGTAGACTACTTTATGGAACAAGCCAGCAATATGGCATTAAGCGAGCTCTACCAAGAACCCACGTTGGAGCGATGTCAGGCTTTTTATTTACTGAGTCTGGCCCAGCAGGGTAGTGGACTAAGTCACAGGAGCTACGTATGCTTGTCTCGCTCCTTTGGCTGTCGCCTCACGGCTAACCTTTGGCCTAACCTTTGGCAGATCAACATCGGTATTGCCACAAGGATGGCTATCTTGATGCACCTGCACCGAGAAGAGTTCTACAAGATGAAGAATCCTACAAGCGAGATGATAATTAGGGCCGAATCTGCAAGGAGAACATTGGTAAGCCCGTCATCGAAAGCGAAGAAGGCACACGCTAACAACTCTCAGTGGATGTTGCACAGTCCGTGGTCCTACATGTTGTACTACGTGACATTACTGACTGTTACACAGGCCAAGACAACCTCCATTGCGGGGCTCTGTCTCCTGTTTCGCTCGCCGCAAACGACATCACCGCCCTTCTTCCCAGTAACGAGGATGACTTCGCCCATGGACGCGAGCCCTATGCCCGTGCCGCACTCGAAGACACACCGCCAGCGCGCGACAACCCAGCTCTGGTCCACCAGCCGTCTCGGTCTCTCTTCGCGAGCTTGATCCAGGCGCACTACTACTGGGGCAAGGTGGCCAGGCGGGCAATGGCCACCATGAAAAGCGCCAAACCCTGGGACCCAGCAAGTGAATACGCCATCATGGCCAAACAGCTCATGCACTGGGAGCAGCAACTTCCTTCGGACCATCGCTGGAGCATGGTTCTGCTCAAAGGGCACAAGGCGGTCTGCGAGGACTTGGTATGTTTCGGGTCAGAAGCATCGAATACCTGGCTGACGGCTGTAGGCATACTTAGGAGTAACGATGATTACGAAACTCTGCAACATTGTTCTAAGGAGAGCATACTTGGACAAGTAAGCGATAGCATATCGTGGCTCACCATCAAGCACATGCTGACCCAGACAGCATTATCAAACCCGATGAGAAAGACCCACAACGCCGAGCTTTCTTCTCATCCATGTCGGACGACCTCTTCCGCAACGTACGCGATTTGTACGAGCAGGTCGATGCGCAGTTCAGTGTCAGGTCTTCCGAAGATGGTGTAGGAGCACAGATGGCATCGTTCTGCGTCTACAGTTGCGGTCTCTTCTCGACCTATTTGGTGAAGTACAAAAACAGTGAGCGTTATCAAACCATACTTGTGGAGACACGTGCTAACAGCGTCAGTCTGCTCCGACAAGTCTATCGTGGCACAAGCACCCAACGTGCTTCAGCGTTGCATGTCTATCCTGATCGATGCCAAACAGACATGGCCACTAGCATCTCGATGGCTCGAATCCCTTGAGCGCTTTTCGCGTGACCCCAAGGCGGCTGCGTACAGACTGGTTGAGGGGAGCATGGCCGATGGCGTACGTCTCTACTCGGTATCCCATTTTTCCGTTGAGACTGACCTTTTGATTCAGAACGACCGAACTCTACGACCATTGCATTCGTCGCCCTCGAACTTCGACAAGCCTCGTGCTGAGACTCCGAAATATCAAGTCCCTGGTCCGCCACCGACGCCTCTGAATGAGAAGAAGCCGCCTCCTCTGCGCCTCGCAAGCACTAGCAGCAGCACATCAAACATTCTCCCTCCGCCGAGTCCATCGCTCAACATCCAGCACCAGAACCAACAGCAACAACACAACGCACCGTTCCCGCTTGCCCCTCTCAACACACCGCAGCAATCTCAGATGCTGCAGCAGCAGCACCATCTACAACCGCTGCAGCATTTCTCGCCCCATCAGGCACAACCTCAACACCAACAAACCCACCCCTTCCAGCAGCAGCATCAACATCAACATCAACAACCAACTCCTACGCCACAACAACGACACCAGCCACCCCACCAACCTCCGCCACAGATGCCACAGATGCCTCAAGAGTTACAACAACACTTCTCCCCAATAATGTACGGCCAAGCCCCACCGCCCTACAGTCCGAACAACGGCATGGGCATGCTCGTACAGGCGGCAGCGTTCGACACCAACCCAATTGGCTCGCCCACAAACCCGTACGATCCCGCTGCCGTGGCAGCTGCGGCCGCCTTCTACCCGTCGCCGGGATCCGCCTCCATCACTCTGGGTCCCGGAACCGACGGTTTTGAGTGCGAGCTGCAAAGTTGGTTCGACGGCACAGCCCCAGTCCAGTCGAACAGCTGGATCGTCAACGGCGCCGCGGGGCTGGGCTGGTTCGGATCTAACTAGTAACAGTTTGGGGACCTAATATACCCCGAAGTTTTAGAAAATATTTAATTAAAGAAGAAGATGAGCGAAGGAGAAGAAATGATTGGGTCTACGAACGGAAATACGGCGTCTAAGACTGGGTTTCACAACGACATGGTTATAGAGGTAGGGTTATATATTTTCATTTCCGATCGTAGAGTTCGGCGTGGCAGGTTCGCAAGCGAAAGCGAGAGAAAATTTCCTCCGACGGGCGCTCGACCCGACTGTATTCGACGGCGTTGCGGGGGTTTTTTCTTTCTTTGGGTTAAGGCCAGCGATAGGACAGCTCGTGTGTGTCAACGCTTTAGAGACGAGATACCAAAGTGAAATTCAAATCTTCAAGCTACTTCGAGCTTTCCGCATTTCGATGAAGCAGCAACCCTTTCACGCTGTGAGTGTTGTGATGGAGCGATTCAGCGCCCCCATCTTTGCCCGGACATGACGTCTCGAGTTGATGTCCAGTTCCCGCCATGTTTCAAGAAGCACATCATCTCATTAACTTTCGTATCCACGGAGTTGCGCGAGCACTTTGCACTCGGCTTTGCTCACAATGTGTGCGTGTCCGCCCCCCCCCTCCCTTTGAAAATTCTCCCAGAGATGTTTTGGGATGGTTATCGTTCATGTTGTAAAGGTGTACTAAGTGAAGAGTCGGAAAGGTTATCACTCTCCCCCAAGACCGACGGCTATTCAAACCACGTTTCTAAGGCACCATTGAGTGTTACGAGGGCAATTTGAGGACTCGGAGCACTGAACGTAGAAATGATTTTTTTGTATTCGTTGCCAACAATAACAACATGCTTTCGAGCACCCGACATGGTGACCACGCTGCGCCATGGGAACTGTGCGAACACGCATTAGCGTACATAGTCTCGAAAGTATCCTACTAACCTGTATGTAAGAACCGCATTAATGTCTTCCTTCGCATGGAGAGCATACGCAATGAAGCCCGAATGTTGTCTTGTCCACTGTCTGTTCCATGGTATGTCAGAGCTATGACGATATCTCTTTTGGCTGTACTGTCACACGGTTGCGTGGGGAAACCCTTACGCTCTCAGAAACTTGATAGACTTCTCGACTCCCTCCGTCCTTGTTCGTCCGTACTCTGAGTTTATGAGGTCCTCCACGTCCCATGTTATTCATAAAATTTGCTTCTGGTTAATCATCAGGCGTATCTGCCGGTCCCAGATTAGCTACGACTCCCAAGAAAGTTGCTTTGATAATAGAAACGTTTTGCAGGACCAGAGGCACATGACAATACATACTGGGTGGAATTCAACACTCTCAAGCGCTGTTTCTAGCATACTTATAGAGAATGCTGAGTCGTTGCCGCTATAGTAGGCAGTATCTTAAGTCTTTCCAGCACGTCGGCGCTAGATATAAGGAATAACAATTCCGCTAGTTTTCTATTTTCTTTTCACTGGTGTCTCTTGTCTACTTAATAGTACAAGAGGCCTATAAATAGGTTACTCTAAGTGTGAAAGGCTCTAGTGCTAGACTTTCAGATTAGTAGTATAGAAAATACTAAACGCAATTAAATTTAGTTCCGCCCTGTTTCTGAAGACAAAGCTGGTGTAACATATAGTCTCTTAATAGAACATAGTATTCTTCTCGCTTCCCCTCTTATTATTCCTTTTCTATACTTATCTCGATGTTATTATCTTATTAGCAGTGCACTTCAATTTCCTCCTAGCCTAACTGCTTGGACTTAATAATAGTCCCACTCGTGTTTTTCATAGACTAGCGAGCTAGAGCACCGCAATATATGCTGCGGTAGGTCTTGCTTATCACGCTGAAGATTTGCTCTATGGGGTATTAATAAATTATGTTATAGTATAATATAAGCTTATTGCTATGTTCTTTTACTGAAGATAATGAAGGTCTTCTTTGGGAGTTTAGTTGAATGTGATTGGTAATAGCTAGGATAAGAAGAAAGACGAACTAATATAAATACTTCTCCTATCAATTGGACTATTGCTATTCCGCTGGCGGTAACGTTGTTAAGGCTTGGTCCGTTGCCCCAGGCAGTCTCAGCTACGGGTGGATACACATCATCATATTTAGTGAAAATAGTGACCTACCGCAGAACAAGGTGTATCTTCTTGTTAACGACTGCTTTCCCCTTTTGTTTTTGCAGTTATTTCATATCAATATTTCACTGATAGACCGTTCTCCTTGCAGGGTCGTCTACGTCTAAGCGTCTCCAGACTAGTCTCGGATTAGATTCAACATGGTCCCCGAATATCGCAGCGCCCGCAGCCGTTCTTAGTAAGAAAACATGTCTAAATATAGACTGAAGCTGTATCCCAGGTGAGCCATGCCAAGGAAAATCGCCGTTACGCCGCGTAACTTACGCGCAGAATGACCGATGTTTTCCGGGTCTGAGTACTTCAATGAGAATGCGCTGTCCTGGAGCTTCTACGCGCAAACAAACCCACACAGTCATGGTGACAATTCAGCATAGCTTGGAAGTCCAATGAAGCCTTTGGTAGTGAGTAAGTGCCATCTAGCCTAATCAGGGCCTTGTCATGCTGTTGAAAATAGCATATCCTCAACAGGTTATTCCTCCGTCCTTCTTCGTCCAGACTTCCCTCAGGATTACCCGTTCTTATAGACCTTCCTGTGTTTTGCCTCTCGCTTCTAAGCATCTCGTGCGTTCCAATTTGACGCGCCTGGAATGCATATCAATGTCAAGATGTCAGAATATTCAAGCTGACGAACGCCTAGCTATCACAGACTCCAAACATTAGGTCGAAAGACTTTTGAATTGTAGATGAGGACTTCTTAAAATGATATCCTGAAACCTCTAAAATAGCAGATAGGCAATATTCGAAATTTGTCTTATCTGTCGCTGCAGTCACTGCAAAAGACGATAAATCGCATGTAAGGGTTCGCTTTCAGTGCAACTAGATGAAATGGGAACTAGGCGTTAAAGTTGAAAAGCCTCTTGATTTTATAAAGATGTTAGTCAAGGTATTGGATCATACGGTGTTGAAATCTCGGCCCCGCAATACCATTCTTAGACTCGGTTTTATGCAGTTCAAAGAGTCGGTGTCAAGGTCCGAAGTCGCTTAGGGAGCGCAATCAAACCGAATACGCTCAGCCTGCAGAGCGCTGAGTGTCCGTTAGAGCACCTAGCTTATATATATATCTAACTCTCCCCCACAGTCTGGATTCTAGGGAATAGATTTCAGTAATATTATATCTTTATACCTACTATAGTTAGCCTCTAGTATACTTCACTCTATATTATAATCTCTACTTAATAGTCTAAAATCTCTACTCTTAGGGAGCTAGACTATTACTATCATACTAACCTAATAACATACTTATACCGCTACTTTAGTATAGCAATCTAATAGCAAAGACTCCCCTCTATTAGAACTGCCTCATTCTGAGGCCCCTAGGCCTAATTAAGAGCAATAAGAAAAATAAGAAGAAGAACAAAAAGAGGAATAAGGAAAAGGATCTCCCCTCCCACTACACTCTCGCCACCAATTAGCAGAGCTTGAGGAGAATGAAGCAACAGGTTAAACAGGAAATCTTACTACTATAATAGCAGTATTACCTTTATAAGCAATAAGCTAAGATACAATAACTTTAGAGCACCTTTAACTAAGCTAATTATAATACTAATATGAAGTCTAATATTAACTTAGATATCTAATTAGAATAAGCCCTAACAGCCAAAACGTTAATCTATAACTAACCCCTTACTTTAACTAACCCCACAGGTTTAAGTAAATATATATATAATAATAATACTATAGTATTATAGCTACAACCACTCACATCCAGCGCTCTAGCGCTATACTTAGAGTTAGGGCCGCTTAAATCTATTAAAACTATGCTAACATTAGGGTCGCTTAGAGATCTATCTTCTATACTATCTGTATTTCAACTAGCTATACTAGCCGCTATTACCTATTTAGGAGAATTAATAAGAGAGCTTCAGAACTTCCTATTTAACTATAAGACGCGCTTTATTATCTAGGCGTACTAGATATAAACGATCCCCAAAAAAGTAATATACATAGTTAGCCACTTACGTAGGGACCCTAAGATAGCTTAGATTCATAATATAAAGGCACTAAAGAAGAATCCTACCTTTAACCCCAGTAGCATCATATAGAATTATCTCCAGACTTTCCTATATAACTAGTTATTAGACCCTCCAAGCTATAATATTACTAATATCTTAAAGGTGTTAGCTCTACTAGCATAATAATAAAAAAGTAAACTATTTTATTTCATATATATATAATATCAAAATAGAGCTACCCTATATACTAATAGAAGAATAATAAATTAAAACCATACTCAGTAAGTTTCATTAACCTATTTATTAAACTATTAATTTGCAGCTTAAACTACTAAAAATAGTAATATAGCTCATCTCTTTAGCAAAGCAAATCAAATAGTTAAGTAGCTACCATTAATATTCTAAATAACAAAAAGAGACTTAACTACCTACATAACTACCTTCTTAATAATTAAGCTTAACCTAATTAACTACTACTAATAATCAGCAAAGAAGCCAGAGCCTCACTCAGGATAAGCAGTATTATAACTATAATAAATATAAACATATTGCGCATAACTACCTGCAGGGTAATAATCAGAGCAAACCCTACTATAAATATAGTAAAATTGGGCACCTTACTAACTATACCCTAATACTACTTATTAGGGTTATAATAAAAAGGGCTACAAAATTATATTCTGCCCCAAAAAGAAAGATTAGAGATAGCCTACAAGTAACCCTAATAGTATCCCTATTAGATCTATAAATATAAACTAAAAGCGCCGCTTACATATCCTAGCCTAAATATAACTTAAATATATATAAGTTAAATAAGTAGCACTTCCTAACTTAGGGTCTAGAGCAAATATTATTAGCAATAGCATTCTATAAGCTTTCACACTACTTCTATAAATCTTTCCCAAGCTACCTTTAGTTAATATAGATAATAATAAAATACCTTACCTTAAAACTTACTACTTAAGAATTAGAATTACTAATAGTAATAGTATTATAGAAATATAGCTATACTAGTTTGTTATAGCTAAGCTTTTGAAACCTATATTTATCCTCAGTTTTCCCTAATTAAAAGATATAAATCCTCAAATCTTATAGTAATATAAACTATAGAGATACCTAATTTACAAAAAACATCTTTAGCTTAATGCTCTATAGAAAAAGCTCCTACTTATATAAGCTGCTGCTATTACGCATATTACGCTTATTCTAGAGAATAAGACTACTCAAAAAGGAGAAGATTAGAGGCTATACTATACTAACTATAAGGAGCTATTTTCAGAAGAAAACGCTAGCTAACTCCCTAATTACTCTCTATTTAAGTATTATATTAATATTAACCTAGCAGCGCCTATTCCTTTTAGTCCATCTATTCTCTTTCAAGTAGAGAGCTAGAGATCCTCTATAAATATTTAACTAAAGCCAAAGTAGGAGAGTAGATCCAGATATTAATAAGCCCTATAGGCGCTTCTATTCTGTTTATTCTAAAGAAAGGAAGTAAATTACGTCTTTATATTTATAGAGCACTTAATAAAATAATACATAAAAATTGCACCCCACTACTACTTATTAAGGAAATTCTAAACTAACTTTCTAGTATAGCTATCTATACTAAGCTTAATATCAAGAATGCTTACTATTAGACTTATATCACTAAAGAAGACAAGTAGAAGACTATATTTCATAATTAATATAGTTAATTTAAATACCTTATACTACCTTTTAGATTAATAAATACACTAGAAACTTTTTAAGCTAATTTTGACAGAGCCTTAGAACCTTTTGTTGGTCTCACAAAGACTAGTACCAGAAGGTAGGGGATAAAACAGAACTCGAAAACAGGGTGATAATATTAATAATGTCTGAGGAAAGAAGGTATCTAGAAGGGTAGCCAGCAAAAGGAGGAACAATATAGTAGACTAACGAGGTGGGTCACATAACTGAGGTCACATAACTACCACATCAGGTAACTGAGGTCACATAACTACCATGGCCGACGTTCCTGCCCGCTAGGCCACAGGCCCAACACTTAGGTCGGGTCCAGATAGGCAAATATCCCAACACTAGCAGTTTTTCTTTTATGCCAGGATTCGCCCATTACGCCCATCTAAATACACAAATTAAATAACTTATTTTAAGGCCATTTTTAGCCTCAAATAAAATCAAAAAGATAGCCATATTTAGCCATACCTATATCCTCCAAATAGCGACGATTTAGCCCAAATAGCCACAAATCCCATTCCTCCAAAATTAGCAGCAACTGCCCACTAATATCACTTTGTTCCTTCCGCTATTTAAGTTACCCATCCTTCTATTTAAATCATCAATTTGTTCCTATCAATCAGCTAGCATAAGGCGCTATTTAGCGATGCCTTCATAAACGCATCAGCAGGGTTATCTTCACCATTCACCCAGCGGATTTCAGCAAGCTCGCAACATTCATACAACTAACGCAGGGCCATAATATCTATCATAAGTCGTTTTTCCTTTATAGTAAGTCAATATATATAATAGTGGGGATGGGGTTAGTAGTACCTAGCTTAATAGTAACCTAATAAAGGGTTAAAGCGATCGCAAAGGCCAAGTCAGCACTAGCAACCATAGCGTAGATTTCAGAGGCTAATACGCTACGGGTAACACGCTTGCACTTAGTTAAACTATAATAGATAATATTGCCACAAATAGTGAAGATAGCGTTATCTGTGGTTTCATTAGCTAGTATAATAACATAGCCTAACTGCAAAGTAAGGTCCTTATTATTCACAAAAGAACTATCCATAAATACAAAGAGTTTCGCAGTAGGCAAGGAAAGTATAACAAAGGTTAAGCTGCAATTAAGGTTATTACTAAGCCATTTAAGACGCTTATTAAGGGTAGCAATATCCTCATTATTAGGGTCCTAGCGTTAGGCGGCTATAGATAGGTTAAAATAAGCCTCTAGCTAGTAAATTGAGGCGATATACGCCCCTCTAGCACGCTGCTCAATATACTTCTACTTATTAAGGTTATTCACTAACTTAATCTTAGTACCTTAACCCTTCTACTAAAGAATAATAGCACTATTAGCAGTTAAGGAGATAGTTCTACTATTAAAGGTAATAGGGGTCTAAATAGTGAGATTTTCCTTAGGTTTAGCTATAAATTTAGCCTTCTGGAGCTCTTCTTCCTTAATAGCAGAAAAGGCTGCTATACTAAGGCTAATTATATTATCCATCTATATCCCAACGATTACAAAATAAGGGCTTAAATTATTAGTAATAAGAAAGCAGAAGTCAAACGCAGAGGTAGTTATCTATAACTTCTATTAATAGTAGGCATTATAGGTAGCCCACTAGTAGGTACTAGCTTCAGCAATACTATATAGCAGTTAAATAACTTTTATAATAGTGCCAGGGGGGTATTAATTACGAATTTAATTAGGAAGGTAGGTATAGATATAGCAGTTGAGGGTCGTTTGCAACTAAATATACGCCTAGGTGATATCCCTAATCTAAATCGAATAACTATTAGGGCTAAGAGAAGGAGCAATAGCAAGCAGAAGATAGATACTACAGCGCTGAATTATTAGCGACTAGGTTAAAATCCCATACTTATCAGCATTATTTATACTACAAATAACAAAGCGAGACTTCTTAAAGGGGGTTGTAGTTTTATTCTTGATTTCATTAACTATATAGAACCTAAAAAGGCGCCTATATTGCTTGGTTAGGTTGAAGAGTTTAAAACAAAAGACCTTATAGTTAAGAAGAGTAGTAATCTCCTTCTTATAGGATTTTTAGAAGGGGGGTCTATTAATAATAAGTTTGCCCAATTTATAGAGGGCTAGTAAGAGCTCCTAATTAGCCTTCTCTTTTGTAGAGATAAATATTATAGAGTTATTAACTCCTTACTTAAATACGCCTAAAAACGCAAAATTAGTAGCAATTAGGCTTTTTTAGGGTCTTCCTCAACGCTAGGGCGGAGGGGTAGAGTTAGCAGGAGGAGTAGCTATATTAGGGCCTTTAGGGTCTTCTTTAGAGTTAGAGTTAATATAAAAGGGTCTAACAGTAGTAGAGGGGAAGTCTCAGGCACTATAAGGTAGTTGAATAGTAACTATTTCGCCTGAAATAGCAACTAAATAATAGGGGCCTTACTAACTATCCTTCTCACGATATACCTAAATAAGTAATTATAGAGGCAAATAAACAACTTTATTAGTGCTGGAGCTATTACAGGTAGCAAGGGAATCCGCAACCTTATACTTAGCTTATTCTTTATATAATTCATCTATTACAGCATTAATAGCTTTAGTACAGGCTATAATATCGAGCGAAGGGGTTAGATCATAGCTAATATGTGGATAAGCTCTAAAGACTAATAGCGTGGGGATGAGGCTATTTAGGCCTGCAGTATTATTAATAGCCTTAATAGCCATCTAAAAGGCAAGGTTAGGCTTAGTATGGGGAAGTTCTTACTAGATAATAGTGTAGGCGCGTTGAAGAGGGCTATAATATCGCTCCGTTTTACTAATCCTATAGTAGGCTTCAATAAGTACAACCTTAACTATAATAGCCATAGATTTAGCGTTATTTTCAAAAACTTCAGCAGCGAAATTCAGCCCAGCGTCCGTAACAATACAATCAGGGGGTCCTTAATAGACGTAAATCCAGCAAAGACAAAGGGTCTCCCAGGTCGTTTTAGCAGATAAATTGGGAAGAAAGTAGGCAGCATTAAACCCAGTAGCAGTATTAATAATATATAAAACAGCTTTACCCTCAAGATATACAACGTCACAAACGATTTCATAATTAAAATAGTAGTTATCTTTAAGTGAAAATTTAAATCTCTAAGGGGCTCCAGCATTTAATTAATAGCATTCGCAGACCTTAGTTAACTACTTAATAGCTTCCATTTAAACAGGATGATGGCTAGCACAGCTCAAAAGGGCTACTAACTTAGCGACGGAGGGGTGGCTAAAACGGCGGTATAGACAACAAAGTTTAGTATTAGTCAAATAGCGGTTTTAGGCAAAGACTTCCTCCTAATCAAGTAATAGCCAGGCATAGCCCCATTTATATATAACTAGCGTAGCAATATTACCTTAAAATAGATAATTACAAAGGTTATTGAAATAGATGCCCATTTGATCCATATCGCTCAAACACAACAGAAAAGGGGTATTTACTAGCACGACGTGAAATACTATACTACTAAATATAGTATTAACTACAATAGTGCCAAAAGAGTCCTTAAATAAGCTATCTCTAAAGCGTACCCTTGCTTAGCCAGCATTCATCATATTAACTAAAATCAACAGTTAAATACGTTACAAAGCAATAACTTACTATTAGCTAGCGGTAGAGACTCCTGCTGCGCCTGAATCCAGCATAATACCCTAAAAGACTTCTTTAGAGTATCAGCCATTAAGCGTAAATAATTAGCAGGGGGTAGAGGTTCTAGGCAAAACAAGCTAAGTAGAGGGCATAGTAGAGGAAGATACTATAGGGTCAATAGTTAGGTTAATACCCATAACTACATAAAAAGTAGCTTAATTCAGCAGTAATTTAACTAATTTATTGCTATTAATAGTAAAGAAGGTCTTAGCAATAAAAGCAGTGAATTTATAGGAAGAGGAAGAGGGATTAGAGGGCTCTAGTTAGTCCTAGTCATTTTACTGCAAAAAGTGCTTAACTTCAGCGTTAGTATTATTAGGGTCGATTTTATTATTATTATCACCCTCAAAATAGAGGAGGAAGGCAATAAAGTCATCTTTAGTAACGTTCTACAAGTACTTAGCATATTTATTCTTAAAGTTAGCATACTCCTTAGCTCTTTCATCCTTACTATGCTTCTATAACCAGCATTCAGGCTTACAACAAATCCAGCATCTTCAGCCCTTGCGGTAACTAAAGGATTTATAGCGAAACTATTAATTTAGTTGATTTTAATAGTATTTACCGCTATTATTTTTACAAAAGTTACCTTAATTACTATTCTAGAAGCATCAATCAGTATATATTGCGTCGGCTTTAGTAACTATAGCTATAGCGTTATTAACTTCATCTGTAGTGAATTAAGTAGTAAGGCTTTAATTCATATAGGATGCTATACTAATAGCAGAATGAAGGGAATTATATAAATCCTGGAGGTTAGAGGGGCGCTAATACAGCGTAAGTTCGCACTCTCAAACTCCTTAGCAGGCGCTCCAAACCTTATAATAAAGTAGCCTATCGCTATTATACTCCTTACTAAGGGCTAGTTTAATAGTGGATAGGGTCTTAAATAGGATTTTAAGGTTCTTAGCAATAGATTTCTTAGGGTTTTTATACATAAGGTTAGGCAATATAGTATTATCCTAAAGGTCCTTATTAGTAATATAAAATTCCTTAGTTTTAAAATACTCCTTTATTCGGGCGATTATCTCATAGTGAAGGGGTTGGGGGTAGATAGGGGCAATATACTAAAAGTAGTACTCTTGAGCATTACTCTTCAATATAAGGGAAAAAGCTTTAGTATACTATTATATATTAATGCTAGCTTTAGCGTAATAATCCTTAAAAACTAGTAATTTAGAATCTAAGACGTCTAACTTACTGCTACTATACTTAAAATTATTATTATTATAAAACTTAGTAAGACTCTTAAGTTAATAGGATATAGGGGTATTATTAGGTAACGATAGGGGCTAGTAGGCTTAGTAGTTGCGTGGAGGAGGGTTCTAGTTAGTAGATATACTAAAATTGAGGTTAAAATCAATATCTGAGGCATTATTTTTGCGGTTTTAACTAGATAAAAATAGTAGGAAGCCTTACTAAGGGGGCTAAGAAGGGGGCAACTAGGCAGGAGGCAGCTGTTTTAGAGAGATAAGTGTAGTGGAGGGCTTTTAGGCAGGCGCAGGCGGCGCGGGGTTGATAGCAGGGGCTAAAGGCTGAATAGGGGGTCTTATAGGGGTTTTAATAATAAGAATAATTAGAGTATCTATCTCTTAGGTGATTTTATTATAGAGGGCAGGCTCCTATTTATAATAAGTCAAAAATATTAGATACTATAATTTAATAGCTTTGAAGTCTTCGCTAGTCTAGATGTAGAAGGTGGGCTAGTTGAGGACGCTAGCGATATTGTCTTTAATGCAGCTATAATCATAAGGGATATATATACTGTTGCTAATTAGTACCTTGCGAAGGGCTTTAGTAGTATTATTATTGATATAGGTAAAGATCCTAGTAATATCTTAAAAGTCCTCCTTAAAGTCAGCCTAGAGCTATTAACCCTAGACGTGGTACTTGAGGTACTTACTAGCATAGTAGGCGACATAACTAGCGATCTTAGATAGGTCGGATTCTTCTGGGTTAAAATAGGTAACTTAGCTATATATATTGTAGTTGACGAGGGCTTCAAAATCATTAGGGATAGGGATCGCTAATTAATAATGAGGTTATTGAGGGGAAGGAGGGGCAGAAGGTGTAGGGGATATATTGTTAGCTATTAGGAAGGATTAAAAACCACATTCAGAAGTTGGGGATAAGAGGGTTCATAAGCTGATATTAGCATCTCATACATAGGTTATCCACCCTAAGCTGCAGCTTTAGGGCTATAATCTATATATTAGATGACTTATAGATGCTGGTACTAATCTTCTTCTTACTAATAGGCCTTTCTATAGTAATAATCTTGCTAAGTAGGGCTTCCTAAAGAGGGTACTTCCTATGAGGGGCTTCCTAAAAAGGGGATCTTTTCTTCCTAAAAAGGGTACTTCCTAAATAGGGGATCTTACGTCCTGAAGAGGGGATCTTGCTTCCTGAAGAGGACGTCCTGAAAAGGGAATTATTAAGGGTCTTGAGGGGTTTATCAAAAGTCTTAATTAAGAAGTAGTCTTTTAGAAGAAGGGATTTAATAGATAGATATAAGAAGGGGATCGTAATAGAATAATTTGAGTAGTCTCAAAAGACTTAGCTTAGCTGTTTTACTAGGGAAAAATAGGTACTATTAATAAGTTATTAATTAACAGTACTACTAGACCTTCGCTACTAGTGAGGTATCATTTCCCCAAAGGTACTAATACCCCACTAAAACCCAAATTCAGTTAATATAATAATAAGAGTGTGAAGTATGGGAAGGATTTTAATAGAAGAGTGGCAGGCCGGTAGGCTGACAACGCCTCAAACACGGGTCGACCACCCTAGGCCGCAGCTTTGGGGCGTAGTCCGTTCGTTAGGCGAATTACTGCTAGTGGACTTACTGTTGGTCTTCTGGGGGGTTAAAAGTGATGAAAAATAGCAAAAAGAGGCTGAAGAAGGAAGAGTTTTGCTGCTGCAGTTATAGATGGGAGAAGTTTAAAGAGGAGTAAGTGGCAGAGAGGGTATTTGAGGAAGGGGGGGGGGGGGCTATTGTTGTTATTGTCAAATAGGCCAAAAACATATAGTCCAAAGAGATAGCCAAAAGAGGGCTCAAAAAGAGCCTTTTGCGCGTGTTAAAACAAATAAACCCAATAGGGTAAAACGGAAGGGGGGGGGGGGGGGGGGGTCAGTTGTAGCCAAATAGCTTAAAAGAGGGCTCAAACGAGGCCTTTTAAGCGTAGCAAAACAAACAAATCAAACAAATCCGATACAAGGCCGAAATAACTTGTTTTACGCGGGCGGTCGGGGCTCACCGCGGTTTCAGAAGGCGCGTTTATAGCGGCAAATTAGCGTAGCTGCCGCTTTTCGACGTAGTTGCCGCAATATCAACGTGGCTGCTAAAATAGCAGGGAAAATAGCTGAAATAGCGGGCGGGTAGCAACGTCGAAAATCTCTCTTTGCAGGCTCAGGGCTCACCGCTTATTATTATATCTAGAGGGTTTAAAGTGGTTGATTTAGTGGCGAAGAAGAGGGTGAAGTAGGGAGGTTTTTGAGGTGGGTAGTGGAGGTAGTGAAGGTAGGAAGGTTGATAAAGTAGTAGGTAGCACTAGAGAGGTCGAAATACGCCAAATCGATACAGTTAGTTAAAAAAGATTGTGTTATTTTAGCGTTTTTAGCGTTTTTAGCGGAGGAGTTATTTGTGGAGGTTTTTCGATAGTTTTGAGGGTACCAAAAGAGGGCAAAAGAAGGTAACTGCCTGAGGAGGGCAAAAGAGGGTTTTAAAAAGGATAACCTTGCTAGCGCAATCAGCAACGAGGTTATTGCAGGAGGGGACCGCGGGACTTATCAAACGGTAGGAGATCAGAAACTTTGCCCACGACGTTAATAAGAACTTCAGATATCGCTTTAAAACAAGAGGCTATAATAACGAGTTGAAGAGACTCAGGATCATTAAGTCTTAAAGGGATTTCTACTAAAAAGAAGGTGCTAAAAAACAACAGCTTGCGGGATGAGCCGCAGCTATCGTCAAAACGGTGGGGGATCAGAAACTTCACCCACAACGCTAATAATAACTTCAAATAATATTTCAAAACGAGAGGCTGCAACAACGAGCAAAGCTCAGGATCGTTAAGTTTTGAACTATCGTCTGTTAGCACGGTATCCAAAACAAGAGGCTACAACAACGAGTCTCAGAAGACTCAGGATCGTCAGGTTTTAGATGTCGTCTCTTCAGTAGTCTATTTAACCTTACTAATCTATAGTTATGCAGTTTTAAGTGGTATAATAGTAAAGTTAACTACTAATCAGTATTAATCTCACAAAGACTAATACTAGAAGGTAGGGGATAAAATAGAACTTAAAAATAGGGTGATAATATTAATAATATCTGAGGAAAGAAGGTATCTAGAAGGGTGGCCAGCGAAAGGAGGAACGATATAGTAGACTAACGAGGTGGGTCACGTGACTGAGGTCACATGACTACTATAGTCGACGTTCCTGCCCGCTGGGCCACGGGCCCGACACTTAGGTCGGGTCCGGATGAGCGAATATCCCAACACCTTTAGTAGATACTATTTACATCATATATCTCAATAATATTCTCATCTATAGCAAGAATAAAGCTACTTATAAGGACTATATTCGCAATATTATAAATTAACTTTAAAATAGAGCCTCTATCTCAATAGTCTAAAATATTAGTTTTATATAATAGAAATAAGATTCCTAAGTTATATTATTACACCCATAAAAGTATTAATAAAGTAAGAGAGAATCTACACTATTACTAAGTAGCTAATACCACAGAGCGTTAAGGAAATCTGAACTTTCTTATAATTCATAGGGTTTTACTAACAATGTATCAAACATTACGCCAAGGTCACAGCACTATTAACAGACCTTCTACAAAAAGAATAAATAAGACCCCTCAACCTATCTCTCCCAATAAGAGCTATATTCGCTAAGCTTAACAATACCTTTACTAAGGCCCCTATAGTCCAACATTTCAACCTATTACTACTAATAAAACTTCAAACAAATACTTCCAAAACTACTATTAGAGCAATTATTACCTAGTTATATAAGAGATAATAGCATCCCATTACTTTTCATTCTCAAAAACTCAAAGAAATAGAAAGCAGATATAAAATAGAAGACGTAGAGCTACTTGCTATTATAAACGCTCTATATAATTAGCATTACTATTTAGAGTATAATAACTATACTGTTAAAGTTATTACTAACTACTTTAATCTATAATTCCTAGATATAAAAAAGAAGCTAAATAGAAGGTAGCTATACTAGCTAGATAAGTTAGCAGCTTATAATATCGCTATCTATTTCAAGCCAGGCACCTAGAACGCAGTAGATAAGTTATCACAATAACCTAAATACAGCGAGATCTCTAATAAGACTTCAGCACAAGGCTTATTTTAGATATAAAAGAGCAGCTTAAGCGCGCTAGAGAAGAATAGCTACCGCTTGAGGTTACTACTATAAGGATTAGGGAGAATAGCTCCACTAGGAAGCATCACAGGAGCGCCGCTTAAAAGCAGCTACTAAGAAGAAGTTTAAGGAGGCAGATAGGCCCCTCAGACTTAGAGGGAAGAATAAACTCCTCTAGCTCTACTATAGTCTCTAAAGGCAAGGAATATATAGGGTAGCGCAGTATAAACAAGGTTCCCTTATATAAGCATAATAAATGCAGCGTAGTTTATAAGGAGCTATTTAGCTCCACTACTAGAGCTATAGATCGCAAGCCAGATATTCCAAAATATCTCAAATTAAATACTAAAATAGCACTAAACTTAAAAACTCTCCCAATAATTAGTTATATACTAGCAGCTCAATAAGAAGAAGCTTTTATTCAAAATTATTAATAAACCAAGAGGCAAGAGCAACCTATGCAAACTAGAAAAAAGCAGCAACGCCACTAGGCAATTAATATAAAGAGCCTTTTATACTTTAGAGGCCAGGTACATATTCTACTAGGAAAGAAGCTATATCAGGAGATTATAAAGCTTTACTATAACATAGCTACAGCAGAACACCTTAGCATTACTAAAACAACTAAACTACTATAATAATACTATTATTAGGATTTAATAAGAAAAAGTATTAAAGGTTATGTTAATACTTATATAATATACTAGCAAAACAAACTAAAGCACTACTAGCCTTATAGCAAATTAGCCCTATTACTAGTACTAAGATAGCCCTAGTAAGAGATCTCACTAAACTTTATTATAGAACTCCTACCTTCTATTTTCCTCCTTAAGAGAAAGCCCTATAATACTATATTAGTAGTTATAAAATATCTTACAAAATTCAGCATCTATATCGCCACAACTTTAACACTTACTATAGCCAAACTAGTAGATCTATTATTCACAAGGGTCTTTAAGATCTTTAGAACTCCCAAGGGTATCATATCCAACTAAGGCTCCCTTTTTACTTTAACGTTCTAGGCATACTTATACTACTAACTAGTAACTAAGCGCCAGCTCAGCACTATATATCACTCCCAAATGGATAGATAAACAGAGCAGCAAAACCAACATATTAAGCAATACCTATATTATTTCTACTCTCATAATCAATCCAATTAGGCGTAACTCCTGAGCTTAGCACAATTTATTTATAATAATAGCTAGCATAACGCTATTTAGAGAGCACTAGCAGAAGCACTTTTCAGATTTTTACCCACAGAGCCTTATTTAGCTAAGCCTATTAGAACCACGCCTACACTAAATATTTCAGCTAAAAAAAGAATTAAGTTATTAAGCCGCAATCGAGATATATTGCAGGACCTTCTTTATAAAGCCCAAGCTTAGTATACACATCAAGCTAACAAAACGTATCTACTAAGATCTTTCAGAATCAGGGAGTAGATACTTCTTTTAGCTAAACACATCAAACAAAAAAGACCTAGCCGCAAGTTATCTAGCAAGTATTTAGAACCTTTCAGAATTATAAAGATAATTAAAACTTTATAAACTATATATAAGTTAGATATCCCTATTTAGTACCAGATTCATAATGTTTTTCATATATCCCTACTTAAGCTATATAAAAGCTGCAGAGACCTAACTATAGAGCAGCTACCTCTAGGCAATATTAATAGAGAGCTACTTTATAAGATCAACACTATTTTAAGCTATAGGGAGCCAAAACAAAAAAGACAATATTTAATTCATTAGAAAGAATACAACCATAAAGAAGATATATAAGAGTCCCATAAGTATATTAAAAATAACACTTTAGTAGAAAAGTATAAACTTAGGGTTAAGCAAAAAAGCAACTAGTATATTCAGGGCGTTTATATCCCGCAGGACGCGCCGCAAGAGCAGCGCATAACTAACTAACTACTAATATAAGCTACTACCTATTAGCGCAGTTAGCTCTCTAAAAACGCGCAACTAAAGACTAGTAATACTAGGTAATATAAGAAGTAAAACACTACGTAGTCGCCACTTAAGCACTAGCCTCTTCCTTAACTTCCTCCTCACTCTCCTTAGCTTCTTCCTCACTTTTATACTTATTACTAGCCTAATACTACAGTAAAGCATTATTGTAGCTACTTAGAAAATCCACAAAACACTTATAGCTTTAGCAGCTTACTAGAGTAATATTAGAGATATACTAATATAGGAAAGAGTCTAAGTAATACTAGTAAGCTATGTAAGTATAGTGGGGTTAAGATTAAGCTAGAATATTAATGCAAAAGAGATAATAGGGGCATCAGGCGCAGGAGTCCCAGTAGGGGTAGCAGCAAGTATAACCGGCGCGACTAGCGCAGGAGCGGGAGTAACGCCACCACAGGCATAATAAGTAAGATCGTAAGTAAGAGCATATTAAGTAGTTATAAATACATCAATATATTATTAATACGCCTAGAATTAGGTTAGTAGCTAGGATAACTATAAAAGCAGCATATATATACTACTTAATTAGAATAATATTAGTTACTTATATCTATAGTAGACTATATATTATTGATAGCAGCCTCAGCTTTAGTAGAATACTAGAAATATATAATTAGTATAGAAGTAGTATATTAACTAAAAACATAACTTATACTTTTCTTATAGCTATAATTCAGATTAGTATATTTAAAGCAGTAGATGCTATTTCTTAAAATAATTAATATAATAGAATAGTATAGGCGCTATAAAAAAGAAATAACTTATTAGCTTAATTATAGTACTTATACTTAGGATTTAAGGCCTTCTAATAAATATAGGTAATATAGCGCTAGCCCCTAGGATACTAGTAGCTATACTTTAGGCTGCCCTTATATTTCTTATACTTCTTGTGCGGAGTAGCCTACTATTATTAGTAGAGCAATAAGAGAGCTACAAAGGAGCACTAACAGGAGGGCATATCCACAGCTTATCCCCACCCAGTTTTTTAAGAGTGCAGCTGCTGCCCAAACCGCTAGATATAGCAATGGGGGCTATAGGAGGCATAATAGCGCTGCTCATAATAGCGTTTTTATTATATAAGAGAAAGTAGAAAAATTAGCAAAAGTACCTCTAGCACTATAAAAGCGCTCTCAATTTAAGAAACCTATACTATAATAGCCTAAAGAGGAAAAAGAGAAGGGGGAGTTTAAGTTAATAATACTACTCTTAAATATCTTACTAAGAGTTAGGAAAAGTGGGTTAATAGTAGCAGTTAGCACTAAAGATTAGGGTACCCACTTTATCCCATTAATAGCCTCATTTCAATAAAAATAGCTAAAAAAGAGAGGACTACTCTATTTAGAAGGAAGGCGTATCTAAGCATAATAGCAAGCATAAGAAAACATAGTAACGCATAATAGAGATCAAGAGGGTATTCAGGGCGTAAAAGCAATAAAGATAACGCTTTAGATCCCTAGGGACAGGGATCACTCAGAAAGGAGCGCCCTATTAAGGTCCAAAGTCGCTTAGGGAGCGCAATTAGGCCAAAATCGCTCAGCCTATAGAGCGCTAGGTATTCATTAGAGCACCTAGCTCATATATATATCTAACTCTCCCTCATAGTCTGGATTCTAGGGGATAGATTTCAGTAATATTACATCTTTACACCTACTGCAGTTAGCCTCTAGCGTGCTTCACTCTGTGCAACAACCTCTACTTAATAGTCAGCTCAGGCAATGAAATAGTAAAAGTGAAGCCTGCAAACAGTCATAGACGAGAATTCATAACAAAGATAGTACCTACAGCATCCTAATCATCAGCTTCAATTCTGAGTCCTTTATTTATGTAAAGTAGACCAAGGAATCGAGATCGAGATAAATCGCCCGCTGCGAGGATGAAAATAACCCTGAAGATAAATGAGACGCCTTTTTTCTTTGTAGTTCTACTAGGGTCACAGACTATTAGTTGCTGCAGCAACTTAGTCTCTCATTATCGTCTCTGGACTGTCTCGCAAGCTCAAGGAGACGGGGATGTATTTAGATTCGGCTGAAGAGGGGATGCAGATGTGCGAGGCTCTTCGGTCGTCATCCATGTTCGATACTTATTCATGATCGTATTATGGTCTCGTTAGGTGTGGCGCACGCCCACGTAATTTGTGAAGCAAGCATCGCAACGCGTCAAGCATCGCAACGCGTAGCATAGCGATGCGTTTCGAAGCTCGGGGCAAGAATGAGACGAAAGAATCGAAAGATTTCATGGCATTCTGTGTGCACAACGATCCGCACGCGGTGTATGACCAACCACATGTACTGCTAAGAGCACTCCTCGCCGTCGATGTCGGATAGTCGGATTGGTTGCCGGGCGGCGTTTGGCGTAGAAAGGCCTCAAGATTTGGTCACTCATTTTCTCGTTCGATCTTCTGTTTAGGTAACTAGGTAAACAATGCAGCCAATCCTCATCATAATCTTCTCTTGTCTCCAAGTGTCTGTTTCTGGCCCCTGAGTCTCATCACGACTGCATCTTGACTGCATCAATTTTGACTTTGACGTGTTTCAAAATCCTCGCCGCCGCACTGTCATTCCACTGCGTCGTGGTCTCGTCTGTGTGATAAAGGCTCATGTCAAAGCCGGTGAAGAAATTCGCAAGACACAGGTACATCTCCAGGTAGCTGATGCTAATAATGAGTCAGTCCAACCCCTCCAACTGTTCAATGTAGATCAGACACTGACTGCAAACCTAAGCATGCTCTCGGTCCTTTACTGAAGGGAACAAACCACTTCTCTAGTTCCCACCCATCCGCTCCTAGCCATCGTTCCGGTATGAACTTTTGCGGCTCTGAAAATAGATCTGGGTTTTGGTGGATGATCCTGACGGCCTGCGATACCGTTGACTAGTCCAACTTTAGTAAAGATTTCAACAGCTGAGAATATCTCGTTCAATGAACTTACGCCTTCAGGTATGAAATGGCTAGCGACGTAAGCTCCTCCAGAAGGAACTCTGCGGGGGAAGATGCCGGGCACTGGTGAAGACAGACGAAGTATTTCTTTGCACACAGCGACCTGCATCAATGTTAGGATGTCGACCCGATAGGCCATAGAAGGAAAACTCACCAAATAGGGTAGGTTATGAATATCATTGTACTCAAAAAGTCCATCCTTCGGCTCTTCAAGTATCTTTTCCAACTTGTCGGGATTCTTCAACAGGTAATAAGTCTCGGCCGAGGCTGAGACCAAAACTCGTTGAATCTGTACCAGCAAAGAACAGCGCAAAGGCCTCGTCGACAAAGACATCCCGCCCTAGGCCATGGAGCGTCGTCGATTCTGTGCCAAGCAGCAAGTCGAAGTAGGTCAGGCGGCCATCGGAAGCCTTATTGTCCCCTTTGGCTTGCTTGTCTTCGATTTCCTGAATCAACCCGGCACATTGCTGTCATTCTTTTCGTCGGCCAAAAGCTCAGACACGCCATTCTTGAAGCGACTTACCTTGCGGAACGACGCGTATCCCGGAATCAATCTGCTGGCGATACTCATTGGCATGTTCACGGCATGCCAGTTGAGAATGGGAAGATGTTTAGTGATGAGTAAGTTGTCTGCGAACTTTTCCTGGACGTCATGGAAAGGATGATACTCCTCATCAGAATCGACCAAGTTCATCTGTTGATCGAACAGAACGGGCATAATCGTATCAACCTAGGCCTTAGTCAGCGCAACTGTCTTGTGAACATTAGACTCACATGTCTAGACCCACTGTGATGGCTTGGTATAGAGCTTGGATATCCAGCGGAGCGCCTTTCTCATGAAATCTCCGCGCTCTGTTCATGGCCCTCTTGACCACGTCCAGAACCACTGGAGCCAACTGGTGCATTTGCCTCGATGAAAAGAGAGATTTTATGGTGTCTCTTCTCTGTTTATGTTGCTCTGGGTCGATAAACATGATGATGGAATACTTAATACCCCCAGCAGTCTGGAAGAAGTCAGGGTCCTTGAGGTATTTTGTACCCTTCCCATAGACTCTGGGGACAACACAGGTCAGCTTGCGCTTTTGTATCTTTTGCGTGAAAACTTGGAACAACTCACTCCTTGAAGTAAGTAGGGTCGCTGATATGTACGCGGGTGGGAGACACGCGCACTACGGGACCTGACCAGCAACATCAGCACGACATGTACGCAGTCAAGTTGTCCGCAATTCTCACCATATTTGGAGTGAAGGGAAGGGTAGTCTTCGACGTAATGACCGTTCAGAATGACATCCTGATAGAACTCGGACCAGCCGGTTGCTGCGGCATACCAAGGCCCGTGGATATTTCTCAAAGGATGAAAGAAGAGCCTGTAGACAACGAGTCCCACGGCATACAAAAACGTCGCCAATAAAAGCAGTGGTATGCCGCCGATTGGCATATCTGCTGAGGTGGAATTTAAATAGCCATACTGATGATACGCACGAAGGAACGGGTTCGTAGGATACCTTTGAGAAACTATTCGTGATCATCCCAACGGGATATCCAAGATAAAAGTAAAACAGTCGGGAAATCATCCCCTCGTGCTCATCGACTCATTCTTCGCCTCACTGGGAGGCAACTTGCTTGTTCTGCCAAAAGGCTGAACTCTTGCCATAAACGTCTGCCCCTCGCCGCGTGCCTGCGGTACGTTCAGCACCAACAAGAACGACATGGCGCCTGTTTGGGTCGCTCTCATTGGCCACCTGCACTTTGCCATTGACGATGCGACCCCCCCTCCCTCTCCTGACAGTTGCTCCTTTCGAGGCTGCTGCAGCTCCTCGTCTAACCAGCCAACTAGCGATCTTCAATTGCTATGGTCGTACTGCCGTGGACGGGTTGGGGGCACGATGCCAAGTCCAAGGAGGTCGAGTTTGTGGGTTGCGAATTGTGACAATGCGCCAAAAGGGGTATCGTCTTACCGGTCGGACGCAGCCTGCTTCCTGTTATGCGGGAGCATAGCATCATGGTCCATATGCGACCTTTGATCGTAGAATTGGAGAGGAATGATAGTCCCTCTGTCAAGATTGTCTCTTATACCATCGAATTGGGGGTAGATATCACCTGTAAGTGCCCCGTCGTTGCGTAGGAACAGGATCGCAAATTGGCTCACGCACTTGGGACAAAATCAGCAGTATAAGTCAATTCATTTAGCCACTAAAAGCGATATATGAGTCGCTGTTTATTTCCCGATAACTCTCTCGCACAAATATGGCAGGATATGCTAGGTGTGATGGTTTTGCTGGTGGGAGGTCTCGGTCGATCCTGCTGCGGCTGTTGTCTCCTCTTGGGACAGGACTTGAACTGATTACGGGTTCGATGGAGTTCACATAGGATGCGCGAAAGTTCATAATAATCCAAAGATGAAGACGCAGAACGAGGATGAAGATTGCGTTCACAACGAAATCCTGACATCCTCCAAGTTCGAATGAGGCCGGAGGCTTGGGAGAAGCTGGATTGGCGACTGGTTGCTTCAATTTGCCGCCTCATAGTTCGTCATCGCGGACAGTATCTCTTCTCCGAGACAACGTCCGTAATCATAGAGTACCCAAGCTTTCGTCGTTCAACCAAAACATTGGGATTCACCGCTGATACAGTCTCCTACGCCCACCGCCAATGACCCATCAATGACCCATCAAATCATGGTTGTACATATAAAGGATTCATGCCCACACAACTTGAACTCCAAGTGTCCCATGGCCCAATTAAAAACATCTGAGGATTGGCTTGCTGATCGGGTAAACTAAGGGGCCTACCTTCGTGCTTTATGAAAAAAAAAACAGGAGCAGGATATGAGCGAACTACAGATCAATGTCGGCATCTTTCACCAGTCGTTTCCAAGCTCTCAAGTCCTGGTCTTATCCTAGATCCTTACTTCTCTGCCGCCTACGATGACGACGGAAAATCTGGTTCCAAACTCACCAGTGACAACATCACGCTTCCGATGCAGATCGGCTGCCTGGATGGATAGCAAACGGATGTCGGGACGCAATAAATGAGACTTGCGTACCAGGACGTCCGCTCGTACAGTCCCGGATTGTTTCATGTACTTGCACAGGAAAGAACTGAAGACTGTAAAACCATATTACTGGCTACTTCACGTCGCAATTCAATCCATAGGCTGCCACCAGAATCAAATAAATACACCTTGTTTTTGTGCTTTCCTGTAAGTCCCATAGCAATTATCTTTTTCGGATGATTTGGTTTGTTTCAGCTAGCTACCAAATGCTCGAATCTGTGACTATCGCCAGCTTTTGTGAAGTAACGTCCCACACCTACTTCTCGGCCACCCCCACATTTCGGCTACCCTAAAATGCCTTATCGCAAATGCTTACCGCTATTTTCAAACTTAAATAACTTCACTAAATTTTACTCAATTATCACTATTCTTTCTGTAAAGCATAATAACTACTAAATGCGTTAGTATATAGAAGATGAAGTTTCTCAGGCACTTGAGGCTATTGCAGCTAGTGCTAGCCTACGAAAAGCTTTATTATAGTATGGTGTTCCTAGAATAACTCTCTAATCTTGAATCTATAGCACCCAGGCAAGAGATATAGTATTTTCTGATCTATAAAGGCTCTCTCTAACCTAGGAAAGCTACCTAGCTGAATGGGTTTGAATTCAGGCTACCTTAGGCCTACCTCCAACCTATCAGCAACTTAAGGACTTTACTAAACGCATCCTATAGGTTTATAGAGACTTCTAGCCTCTTAGAAAGAACTAGGTATAGTCTTTTATTAAGAGAAACCTATCTATAAGGGTCTAGAGAAGCAGAGCAATTAATTCCTAGCGTATTAATAGAGCTTTAACTAATATAATTAGGTAATAGTTTAAATACCTCGCTATACCTGAGATTATAGCTATTAAGGCCTCTAATTGATATAATATGGATGAGACTAGTATTCTAGAAGGTAGAGGATTAAATGGGCTTATTTTTAGATCATTAGAAACTCATTCTATCCGTAAGAAATAGCCTAGATTATATGCTTAGATATCTCTAATTAAGTATATCTCTATAACTAATAAGGTACTACCTCTACTTATTATATATAAGGGTAAGAATATCTAGTAGTAGTAGTTCCCTCTAGATCTAACCCTATATAAATCCTAGAAGTTTATAGCTATAGAAAACGGGTGGACTTCAGACTCTATAGCTATTAAGTAGTTAATAGAGGTCTTTATCCCTTTAACCTAGCTAGAGGACCCCTTAGAGGTTAGATTATTAATCTTAGATAGTTATAAAAGCTATGAGACTACTACTTTTATATATATATACTTTAGATATAAGATATACTTGCTATTCTTACTAGTATATACGTCATATATCCTTTAGCTACTTAATTAGTTAGTTTTTAGGCCCCTTAAGGCAGTATATAAGAAGGAGCTTAGATTACTAGCTAAATAGGATACTAGTATAGTTATAGGTAAGAGAAACTTTATTATATACTATAGCAAGGCACGTAAGGCAGCCCTAATAAGTAAGAATATTATTAGTAGCTAGAAATGGACTAGTTTGTGGCCTATTAGTATAGCTAGACCCCTCATAAGCCCTCTGCTACTTAAGAATATATTAACCCCTACTAAACCAGCTAGTTAGGTCTATAAAAGGCTCTCTGATAGCAAGGCAAGCGAAAAATAGGCGGTAGATATATTAGTAGTCCCTTGGTTAACCCCTAAGAAGAGGGATAAGCTTTAGGATCAGTTCAGTCTATTCAGCAAGCTGGATAACGATAAGCATACGTAGCGCCTGCTTTTTCAGAAGGTCTAGAAGGGCTTTGATAAGAAGGTATACTAATTAGTAGTAGCCTAGCAAAAGATTGAGGCACTATAGGCAGAAGTTAATGCTAGTAGGGCCAGGAAACGCAAGAAGATTAAAATAAGCCCAAATTTGAAGTTTGCTAATATTGAGGCTATTCGGAGAGCTCAAATCGAGGCGGGCGAACTTAAAAATAGCATAGATAAGTCCAGTAGGTCTAAAAACCCTAGTAATAGCGAAAGTTATATCATTATGGCATTATAATATATATAAATATTGGTTGAAGTTAATGTGTATGAATGTGAGGGCATTAAAAGTGGGTGGCCGAAATGTGGGGGTGGCTGAGAAGTAGGTGTGGGACGTTATATCAATTTCACGCTTTCAGTATGAACCTGTTCCTCATCACCGTCCTGGTCTGACATCCGGGAAGAATCCCTCACGAATACCATCTCGTTATTCCACTACAGCTTCAGTAGTCGACTCCAGCGCCTCCGCAAGTGCAATCAAAGCAATTTTCCCCCTAAACTTACTATTAATAATACTTATTTAGTTATTTTTAATTAATCAGATATTTATTGATATATTTGATATAATTACTGTACTAAAACACGTGATATATTATAACGTAATGAGGTAAAAGTGAGGTTATTTAGAGCTTGTTTACCCTTA
Source organism: Colletotrichum euphorbiae (assembly GCA_037178605.1). Lineage (NCBI taxonomy): Eukaryota > Fungi > Ascomycota > Sordariomycetes > Glomerellales > Glomerellaceae > Colletotrichum > Colletotrichum euphorbiae. The sequence continues at coordinate 76,391 of JAXCEF010000267.1, forward strand.
TAACTTACCTCTTCCCCCTTACTCTATCTTGCCCCCTCCCCTTACCCCCTCTAACCCCCTTAACCTTTAATAACCTTATGCCTACTCTTATAACTCCCCCCTATTTACCCTCATTCATACCCTCTATTATAAGGGCGCCCAGAAGGGAAAGGGGG